>RPOG01001562.1:0-106969 GCA_008086565.1 Thalassoma bifasciatum
AAACAATAATGTATAAACTGATCCCAACTAACTGCGAGTCTTTGGCTCTGTACAGATGTTTCTTTGACTTGAAAATACAGATTTTGATTTTGAATGATGATGCCTTGATGGATTTTCTTTTTGAACACAGAAGAGTTAGTTTGAACTGATGCTCTCACTTAGAAAACTTAGAAAAAGTCCATATTTAGAAATATACCTGATCATAATCCACAACCTAAAATGAGATTATCAGCGCTAAAACAGATTTTTTCCAACGGCTGGTTGAAGTTTCCATGACAACACCACACCAGCTGACAAAATTTAGCAGTGAGGAGAGAGAAATGTGTTTTTCTCTACTGAGAACAATTTCATTGATTTATTTAGTGGGAAAAGTGGAAACAGGAGCTGGACTGTCTGATAGAAACAGAAAAGGCTTATGGGAAATGCTAATACCAACTTTTCTGGAAAGTTCTCACAGAAACTTGAACTTTGAGTTCAGAGATATAAGTGGTGCTTTTCCAGGAAAAATACTCTTTTCCCCATAAGCTTAATCACCCACTGTCGTAAATACTGGCATTTGTTTTGGAGAGCAGATCTGCTTTTTAACAATTAAGATGAAAAGTCAAATGATATGGGGAAAAAAATCCAAATTGTGGGATGAAGTTGAAATAAGGTTAAAGTAAAAATAATGAGATAAAAAGTTTAAATTTTGATATAAGGTCAAAGTTATGTGATAAAAGTCATTGAAAAAAGTCAAACTGTTCAATTCAAGATAAAAATTTTGAGGAAAAAATGTCAAATTGTGAAATACAATCAAAATTATGAGATAAAAAGTCAAGATAATATTATTACAAGTTAAGGTTTTCTGACAAAAAGTCAGAATTATGAGATAAGAATTTAAAAAACAACATTAAAGCTGAGGTTTTTAGATTAAAAAAAGTCAGAATAATGAGCTAGAAAGACAAAATGATAATATCAAAAGTTAAGGTTTCTAAACAAAAAGTCAGAATTATGAGATGAGAATTAAAATAAAGATATAAAAAGCTATGGTTTTTAGATAAAAAGTTAGAATAATGAGACAAAAAAAATCAAAATAAACATATAACAGTCGAGATTCACTGATAAATGTCAAAATCTAGAAATAAAGTCAAAATTATGACATAAATCCCTCAAACTTCTGAGGTGGAAAGATGAGGTTTGGAGATATCTATGTCAAAATCTTGTGGAAAAAGTCCAAATTATGTGATTAGATATTGAAATCCTGAGATTAGAATTAAAGATTAAAAAAGATCTGTAAGATAAAAGGTTGAATTTTTTTATGTTGATTTAAAATTTCAACCCAAATGTTGGAAAAAAAAAAAAATCTCTCAGATCTCAAGAAAGCCAGTTTTGTCATTTGTATATTGTATATTATTGATGTTTACATTATAGAAATTGATCCCATCAGACAGAAAAGGAGTGTTTCAAGTAGTTGGGTGAAGAAGCTACCATGTATACGGGTCAATGAGGTGACGTCCCCTTTTTTGTGTCCGGGTGCAATATTTCCTTCCATCATGAATTGAGTATTTCATCACATGTATTTCTTTATTCTATGAAACCTGTGTTATTTGAACACATCTTTAAACTATTAAAATATAACATGTTTTTTTATGTTTTGGTTCCTCAAACCCCCAAAATGTCAGGTGGTGCAACCGTCCTGACAAGTATCCACAGTAATTAAACTCTAAAAATTGAATGTCAGTTATTGTAAATGGAAATCAAAAATACAGTGGCATTATTTTATGCTTGAACCTTTTTAAATAAAACATTCTTTGCAAATAAAAAGAATTTTAAAGCTGTTAAGAAAAAACTTTTGTCCCTTAATTTTCACCTTGTCAAATGTCAGGGTGGTGCAACCGTAACATTAGACTTTTATTTTAAAGTGAAGAGAATAAAACAGGAAACAGGAAACTGCATCAGCCAGAGGAGCCCAAATGACATTTGTGACCAAGTGGAAAAGTTTGTAGATTTCTCTGAAATACTGATAAAAAAGGTTTTTTTCACTTCATTGGTGACTGGAACAATTTCCATGTCAGGTTGTACAACCAATGTAATAATGTGAAATGTTATTTTAATATAAAATTATTCATCTTATTCACAAATAAAAGAAATGAAACACACAAAATGAAAATGTGTGAGTCACTACAGACACTTGAGAGATACTTGCCAATAATTTCACACAGAAAAAATAACAGGAACATATAAATATATTTTCATATCACCCGTAAATGGCTACAGGCGGAAGCACCCACAATACATAATTGGATAGAAATTATAAAAGAAATACATGAAATGGAAAAAATGACTTTTTTATTAAGATTAAGAAGAGATTTGTATATTTCAAGATGGGAAAAATTGACACTTTATTTTGGAATAGTTCATGTGGAGGGTGTCTGCTCCTCATTCCAACTTGCGAAAACAACAGAACCATTTAACATTTCATCAGAACATTAATTCATGAAAATGCAGTACAACACCTATGACTGTTAAACTCCTCTGCAACTGTGAACATTTCAGACCTGGCAACGTTGTTGATGTTTTTTGTCTTGTATCTGTTTTTTTATTTTTCATGTTACTTTTCTTTTCTGTCTTTACTATTAGTAAATGAAAAAATGGAAATAAACTTTAAGTGTTAAAAAAAATAAAAAGGGTAGAAAAAAAATATATTTTCATATATTTGGTTGCACCACCCGACATTTTTGGGTGCTCAAATTAAAAATACTAAAAAATAATGAACCTAAAAACTTTGAAATGTTGGTCAACTACTGAAATCTGTTAGAAAACATAATTCTTTACTCCGAAATATGTTTTTTATCCATTTTCAAAGAACTTTTTTTTAAAAATACGTTTTTAGACCCTCTTTTTGTCATTGACCCTTATATATTTCTCAGATCTCAAGAAAGCCAGTTTTGTCATTTGTATATTGTATATAATTGATGTTTACAGTATAGAAATTGATCCCATCAGACAGAAAAGGAGTGTTTCAAGTAGTTGGGTGAAGAAGTACGGAAGAGGATTAGGGCCACTGAGAAAAAAAAAATTCCAAAAAAAAAAAAAGTCAGAATTCTGACTTTAATCTCAGAATTCTGACTTTTTTCTCAGAATTCTGAGATTAAAGTCTGAATTCTACGGAAGAGGATTAGGGCCACTGAGAAAAAAAAAAATCTAAAAAAAAAAAAGAGTCAGAATTCTGAGATTAAAGTCAGAATTCTAACTTTTTTCTCAGAATTCTGACTTTTTTTTTTTTTTGGAATTTTTTTTTTTCTCAGTGGCCCTAATCCTCTTCTACGGAAGAGGATTAGGGCCGCTGAGAAAAAAATAAAATAAATAAAAAGTCAGAATTCTGAGTTTAAAGTCAGAATTCGGACTTTTTTCTCAGAATTCTGAGAAAAAAGTCTGAAAAGTCAGAATTCTGAGATTAAAGTCAGAATTCTGAGAAAAAAGTCAGAATTCTGACTTTTTTTTTGTTTTTTGGATTTTTTTTTTTCTCAGTGGCCCTAATCCTCTTCCGTAAAGAAGCTACCATGTATACTCTGTTGTGTTTTTTTTTTAGAAAATGTTCCCTGTAGTTTACAGCAGGTGGCGGTGTTTGGTTTTTTTAACTTTTTTTTTTTTTTTTTTTGCCTAAACGGAACCAGAAGGATTTACTCGGAGCGGTTTTTCCACCCGGAGCCTGTTCAGTGACGCACCGCCCGCCATGTAGAACAGTGACCGTTTTAGCTTCAAACGGAAAATAAAGTTTTCAGCTCTAAAGTTGAACTGAGGCGGATTTAAAGTCTGAATCTTTCCTAAAAAATGCTCAAAGACTCTGTGAAATAACTGCGCTGAGTTTCTTCTTCGTGTGACCGGAAATGGATCCGCGGTTCAGCAGCGAAGTCGCGTCGATCGTTGAAGTCTCGATCCGAGCGACTGTGTCTGTTTTCAGCGACGTGTTGGAGAAGGAGCCGAACTCGGAGCTGGAGGCGGAGAAGCTGAGCGACGTCCATGAGATCGAGAAGAGTCTGGTGCTGCAGATCCACAGAGTGTTCACGCAGTTTTCCTCCGAGCTGCTGGAGGAGAACGAAGCTCTGCGGGCGAAGGTGGAGCAGCTGGAGGACGTGGTGCAGAGGAAAGCCGGGCAGCTGGAGCAGGAGCTGCAGGCCAGAGTGGGTCAACTGGGCAAAGACATGGAGCAGCTGGAGCAGGAGCTGAAGAGCATCAGTGAGGGGGGAGGAGGAGGAGGAGGAGGAGGAGGAGGAGGAGGAGGGGGCAGTAAGACTCCTGCAGGGTCCACACACCTGCTGCTGCAGGACGGAGCTGTCAGGGGTGAGAAACTCAAGATAAGACCAGGAAAACTCAGACTGTTTACAACCAAACATACTACATACTATCTTAACCAAGTATGCAGTAAACACTACATACTTTCTTAAATAAGTATGCAGTGATCACGATATACTTCCTAAAATAAGTATGCAGTGAACACTTCATACTTTGATTTTATTCATACGTCACTAGTGCTATATGAAGGATTTTATTCATACGTCACTTGTGATGTATGATGGAGTTCATTGATACGTCATTCGTGATTTATGATCTATACTGGACTTAATTCATACGTCACTAGTGTTGTATGAAGGATTTTATTCATACATCATTTGTTATCTATGATGAAATTTATTCATACGTCCTTTGACTACATACTTCCTAAAATAAGTATGCAGTGATCACGATATACTTCCTAAAATAAGTATGCAGTAAACACTTCATACTTTCTAAAATAAGTATGCAGTGATCACGATATACTTCCTAAAATAAGTATGCAGTAAACACTACATACTATCCCAAGTAACTATGCAGTAAGCACTAAATACTAGATATGACCTGAATTAAGTATGCAGTGATCACAACATACTTCCTAAAATAAGTATGTAGTAAACAATAGATACTACTTAAAATAAGTATGCAGGAAACACTACATACTTCCTAAAATAAGTATGCAGTGATCACGATATACTTCCTAAAATAAGTATGCAGTGAACACTACATACTACCTCAAGTAACTATGCAGTAAGCACTAAATACTAGATATGACCTGAATTAAGTATGCAGTGATCACAACATACTTCCTAAAATAAGTATGTAGTAAACAATAGATACTACTTTAAATAAGTATGCAGGAAACACTACATACTTCCTAAAATAAGTATGCAGTGAACACTACATACTACCTCAAGTAACTATGCAGTAAGCACTAAATACTAGATATGACCTGAATTAAGTATGCAGTGATCACAACATACTTCCTAAAATAAGTATGTAGTAAACAATAGATACTACTTAAAATAAGTATGCAGGAAACACTACATACTTCCTAAAATAAGTATGCAGTGATCACGATATACTTCCTAAAATAAGTATGCAGTAAACACTACATACTATCCCAAGTAACTATGCAGTAAGCACTAAATACTAGATATGACCTGAATTAAGTATGCAGTGATCACAACATACTTCCTAAAATAAGTATGTAGTAAACAATACATACTACTTAAAATAAGTATGCAGTAAACACTACATACTACCTAAAATAAGTATGCAGTAAACACTACATACTCCCTAACTTTAGGATGCAGTAAACAATACATACTGACTAAAATAAGTATGTTGTAAACAATACATACTACTTAAAATAAGAATGCAGTGAACACTACATACTCCCTAACTTTAGGATGCAGTTAACAATACATACTAACTAAAATAAGTATGAAGGAAACACTACATACTACCTCAAGTAAGTATCCAGTGATCACGACATACTTCCTAAAATAAGTATGTAGTAAACACTATGTGCTCTGTAACTTTAGGATGCAGTAAACAATACATACTAACTAAAATAAGTATGCAGTAAACACTACATACTACCTAAAATAAATATGCAGTAAGCACTAAATACTAGATACGACCTGAATTAAGAATGCAGTGAACACTACTACCTTAAATTTATACTGAAGTAAACACTACATCCTACCTCACTTTAGTATGCAGTAAACACAGAAGCACCTGAGATACTACCTGAACTAAGTATGCAGTAAACACTACATACTACCTAAGTTTAGCATGCAGTAAACATTACATACTATCTGAGTGTAGTCTGCAGTGAACACTACATACTACCTGAAATCAGTATGTAGTAAACAGTAAAACCTACATACTACCAGAACTAAGTTTGCAGTTAACACAGTTAAAACTGAGATACTACCTGAACTAAGTGTGCAGTAAACACAGTTTACATACTACCAGAACTAAGTTTTCAGTGAACACTTCATACTATTTATGTGTGTGTGTGTGTGGTTATCTAAAGGTACATCTAGGTGTTACCTAACCTAAACGTAAAAATAATGGCACAAGTAATATCAATTGCAATATAGGGAAATTAATCACAACCATATGAGTTTATTATCTCTGAATTAACTTGATGAGGTGAAACGAAACTGTAGAAAAAATCATCTTCTTGTGTTATATACTCAATTTATGGCATCGTCTCAAATTCACCTTCTGTCTTTCTTCAGGTTCACTTGGTTTGTCCGTCTCTGAGAGTCCAGTCGATCTCCTTGCAGAAGAATCCCCCTCAGACCCTTCTCTGTTTCCAGCAGACGAGGGTTCGACCGCCTCGGTGGTGTTTGTCAGGAAGGTCATTTCTGCTCCCACTGTTCTGCTGGTGGGTCAACAACCTGCTGCTTCACCAGGTTCAAGTCCTCAAGACGCTCCGAGTCCAGAGTCCAACTGTGGAGTCGACTTGGTGCTGGAGAAGGTTTGAGACTCGAGTGCATTTGATTCAAACATGTAGATAAATCTGAAAGAAACTGTCTTTAAACTCTAAACTCACAGATATCCATCCAACTCTTTTATACAGGGTGCTGAACTAGGGTTTTCATCTTATATATTAAAAAAACCCCCACATTTTCCGGACGTGAACAGTTACATTAATTACAGCACAACAACAACAACAACCCACTACCACTACAAATGGGACTGATTTAGCTACATTTAAGTCACTTTTCACTCTTTTATGACACTTTTGGACCAATTTTAATACTTTCTCACTATTTTCCAAGTTCACTCTCAATTTTCTCGCCAATTTTTGTTGTTTTTGCCCATTTTTGACACTTTTCATTCTTTTTTTTTGCCATTTTGAACAATTTTTTTTGCAATAAACTGACTATTTTTCCAAGTTTAATTCCAACTGTCTTGCTATTTTTGTTGATTTTGGCCATTATACCACTTTTCAAAGGGATTTTTGTCAATTTTTTCACCATTTTTGATCCTTTCTGAATTTTAAAAAGTTCTCTCCAAAACATTCTTTCTCAATTTTTGGCCATTTCAGTCACTTTTCACTCTTTTTTTTGCCACTTTTGGACCATTTTTTGCTACTTTTTGAGTATTTTCAGATTCTATTACAATTTAAATGCACATTTTTGTTGCTTTTTTGGCAATTTTTAGGACCAGTTTTATAGCTTCTCTTTCTTGTTTTTGCTTCTTTTTACCACTTAGATTGTTTCTTTTGTTAAGGTAGTTTTTAACAGTTTGTCTCTTTGGTTGAGTAACTCTGATGTAGAACAGAAAACATCTTCTGCAAAAACTGTAGCTGATATTTTGACACATTTCAGGTTACAGAAATATTGCAACAGGACATATTGTGATTTAATCTTGTGCTGAATTGAGGAAACAAACTTTTTCTTATGCAGAAACCTGTGGAAGAGGCTCCTTTAGGGAGATCGAAGAGAACCAGGAGACCAACTTCTAAAATGTTAGAAGGTATGATTCAATTTCCTATTGCTGCTGTAATAAAATAACATTTATAACTCAAAGTATTTCAATAATTAAGGATCCATTGTGTGTTTCTGTTCCATGTTTCCAGCTTCCATGGAGGACCTCATTGAAGACAGTAGTCTCAGGTCGTCTGCAGCCCAGGGAAGAAGGTCCATAAAGAGTGAACCACAGACGGCGAAGCGTTTTCCCTGTGATCTCTGTAACGCCAGTTTTCACTGGAAAGGTGAACTGAAGAAACACGTGAAGCTTCATAAGCAGCAGTTTCCCTGTGAGCAGTGTGGGAAGAGTTTCCTGGAAAAGAAGACTCTGGAAAATCACCTTTTGCGTCATGAATCAAAGAAAACCCCTTTGCCCTTCCCCTGCCCTCAGTGTAAGAGATCGTACCGGAAAGAACAGTCGCTGGAGAACCACCTCAAGCGTCACCAGCGACTGAACCCGCCGAAACCATTCACCTGCGATCAGTGCGGGAAAACGTTCAGGGTGAAACAGTCTCTGGAAAACCACCTTCAGCGCCACGAGAAGTGGAAGCAACTCTTGAAGTGTCAGCTCTGCGATAAAACATTCAAGACGCCGGTGCATCTGAGGTGTCACAAAGCCGTGCACTCTGAAGAAAGACCGTTCAGCTGCGCCACGTGTGGGAAAGAGTTCAAGAGTAAAGACACTCTTCGCTTCCATCAGATGGTTCACACAAACTCGAAAAAGTACAAGTGCTCGATGTGCGAGGAGAGTTTCAAATACGCTCACTCTCTCACCGTTCACAAGAGGAAACACACGGGCGTCTCACCGTTCACGTGCACGATTTGCAACAGGTCGTACAGAACCGGCACCGCTTTAAAGAGACACAGCCTCGTCCACACCGGAGAGAAACCGTTCACGTGTCATATATGCGGCGCCCGATTCAGCCTGAATAACAACCTGAAGAGACACCTTCGTCTCCACACAGGTGAGAAGCCGTTCACCTGTCAGGAGTGTGGGAAGAGCTTCTCCGACAACACCAAGCTCAAGTCTCACATGCTGGTCCACGGCGCGAGAAAACCGTTCATGTGTGATCTGTGCGGGAAAACTTTCCTCTTCAACTGCAGGCTGCTCATACACCAGAAATACGTTCACGCTGACAGGAGCGCGGAAGGCGACGGCACGGAGAACGTCTCGCAACACAGAAAACGAAACAAGTCACTGGTGAAACCGTTCAGCTGTAAAATCTGCCTGAAAGGTTTCAGCGCCGCGTGTTCGCTCAAACTGCACGAACGAGGCCACAGCGAGCACAAAGAGTTCAACTGTGGCATCTGCGGAAAATCCTTCCACAACAAATACTCCTTCAGTTACCACCAGAGGAGCCACTCAGGGGAGAAGCCGTTTGTTTGCGACGTGTGCGGGAAGAGGTTCTTCCACGCCGGGAGCCTGAGGCAGCACGAGCGGATTCACACCGGGGAGAAACCCTACGAATGCGACCAGTGTGGGAAAACCTTCAGAACGGACGGAAACTTCTACAGACACTTGAGGATCCACACGGGAGAGAAGCCGTTTGAATGTCTGTACTGTCACAGGAAGTTTCACCAGTCCAACCAGCTCAAGTCTCACCTGCAGGTCCACACCGGACAGAAGCTGTACACCTGTCAGCAGTGCGGCCGCGGCTACTCGGACTCCAGGCAGCTGAAGAAACACAGCTGTGACGCCTCGTAGCTTAAGTGACGCCGCGCTTCACTGTCCACCAGAGCAGTGGCGTTAAATTAAATTATGAAACAGGTATATGGTGTTGAATGACACCAACTTTAATTTGAAATTTGGCAGAAATAACTGTAAAAGTTACATTTTCATGATCAAGAGTTGTCACATTTCAAAATAAATGTGATCTACATCAGTTTAAAGACAGATTTTAAATTCAAAACATCCAACTATGATAATGATAGCCAAAAAAAGGCGTCTTTTTCCTCCTGTTTTCGCAGTTTTTTAACTTTTACCATCATTACAAACTGATATGTTGGAATAAAAAGACATTAATGTAGTGACTAACAGTAGGAGTAGGAACTTCAACTCAGAGTTGAATTAAAGGAACAATGCTTTGTTCTTGTAATTTAATAATTTCTTTTTCTTAATTTTTTTTTCATTTAAAAAAGCAGCTTTATGAATCAATATCATTTATTAGGAGGCCATTTAAAATCTGTTTTTTCAGGTAAAATATTTTTGGTGATATGGCTTTCTGTATCAGTGTTCTGTGTGATATGGCACTGTTTATATTTTCTCAATTTGTTGTTGCAATAAAAGAAAATATGCAATTGAAGTGATTCTGGGAGTTTTATTTTGAAACGTATCCAGTGGTGTTTCCATTTCCGGTGTCTCTTCCTCGGATTACTGTTTCTGTTGGTTGGGCTCAGAGTCTGTTGTTAACTTTAGTGTGAAAATGTCAGAGAACTCGGTGTTTTACACGGAGACTAAAATCATCCTGGACACGGTTGTTAAAACTGCAGTTGATGTTTTTAGAAAGTCAAAAGAAGAAAATGTGATAAAGAAGACGAGCGGAGGACAGAAGGTGAGTAAACGGTTATTAACGGTCGATATTTAAAGTGTGTGGTTCAGTGGTGTCCGTCAGAAACATTACACGGTAAAGATTGGACCGTTGAATGAAAGTGAAGTAACGTAACAACGAAGCCAAACAAAGATGGCGGACACAGCGAAGACAGTAACGAGCTTAAACTGTCAAAAATAAAGTTCGCAGGGTTAAAACACGACCTGAAAGCAAATAAACCAAACACTGGTGCTTAAATTTCAGCAAATTAATCTATATAAGTTTTTTAAAAAACCTCCTAGACTAAGCTGTGATGTCCGTCGAACAAAAAAACCTCGTTAACGTTTCCCAAATGTTGTGAAAAGCCTCAGAAACCAGCCGTTAAAATTCCTGCCGTCTGAATTTAAGGCTGTTAGTTATTAAGAATAAATAACTTCACTAATTTACATCTTATAACTGAATAAAACACGTGTTTGTACTGAATTGTAGTCTGAAATCTCTGGCCAAAGGCAACATTACCGACATCATCATAGAGACCATTTTGTTTGCCAATAGTGTCACTGAAAATTTATTTTATTACTAAAAAAAAAAAAAAAAAAATTTATTCCTAACTTCTTCTTTTGCCCACGTTGAGTCAGTGTTTTATGAANTGAATTTAAGGCTGAATCAATAATTCTTATTTATTGAAGTGATTAAATGTAGAATATTGACTTATTTTGTGCACAAACATGACTTAACATCAGACTTTAGCGACCGGTTTCCTTTGTAATGGCTGTAGTAGAATCTCTGGTAAAACAAACGGTTGTTATCATCGTGACTATTTCAAATAAAATAATGATTTTTTTTTTTTATTTTTTTTTAAATAAGGATTCTTCTTCTTTTTCCCACGTTGAGTCAGTGTTATATGAAAAGAAAGGTTTTAAAAGTAAAATTTCGACTCATTTTACTGCAATTTTGACTTCTTTTTAATCTCTCAGATTTTGGCTTTATATCTCTCTATTTTGATTTTTTTTTTCTTGAATTTTGACTTTTTATCTCAAAATTTTGGATTTATTCTTCTGATTTTGACTTTTTCTCTTGAATTTTCTTTTTTTTTTATCTTATGCGTTGACTTTTGATCAAAATATTGACCCTTCAACTTATAAATTTGACTTTGTTATCAAATATTTTGACTTTTTATCTAACATTTTGACTTTTTATTACAAAATTTACACTCTTACACACCGAAAATATTGACTTTTTTTCTCAAAATTTTGACGTACAAAGTTCTCAACTAATTGAAGTTTTCATTTTCAGTTTTTTATCTGGCAGAAATGGGCTTTCATAACAATGCCCCACTACATACTTTATAGAAAAGAAAGAGATTTTTTTATTAAGAAATTAAATGAGAAACTGATGGCAAGTGTAGTTTTTCATCTTGGAGCATACAGCAGAAAAGAGAGAAGAAGAAATAAATCAAGGGATCAGACTGTAAAACAGACAATGCACTAAAGAGAAGTGTATCTTTAACGTCTCCCAACAGTTTGGATTAAATAACCATTTGAGACACAAATTGTTTTTGCCATTGAATGTTTTTAACCTAAATTAACATATCTCTGTCTGAACTTTTCATCACTACAACCCATAAATAATTTGTCTCATAAACCACCCTGGAACAGTTGTTTTTATCACCAGATACCTTCATGTATCAAACAAAGCTGACTTCATGCTTTATTTCCAACAGACAGATTTAGCGCGCACTTTAGAAATGTTGGCATGGGAGGCGACGAGAAAAGTCAGCGCTATTTTCTCCCAGCTGTCCTCAAAGATGCTTCATGAAAACGCGGCGCTGAAAGCAGAAGTGACTCGTCTGGAGGGCGAGATGAAGACGGTGAGGGAAGACTTTGAAAACGCACGAATGTGGAGGGAAAACGTCCTGAACGGCTGCCCGGTCCTGTTCCAGCAGAGCGGCTTGATCTACACCCTGAAGCCATCTGGGAAATTAAAACTGTCGACAGGTGAAGTGACGGGGAAATTAACACCTGCTGTGGGATTAAAGAGCAGACATGAAGCTGGTGGGTCATTATTACTGAAGTAAAAACACATATTATCTGTATTCTTAATTTTTTTTTTTTGACTGATTCTATTCTTTACTGTAATTTTATTTTGCAGATGGAGGAGAGAAAGCAGAGGAAGTTCACTCTGAAGATATGTCCTCAGAAAGAAGTCAAGCAGGGATTTTAAATGGTAAATGTGGAAAAACTAGATACAGTTGTGCTCACAAGTTTACATACCGCAACAGAATTTATTTACTTTCTTATACTGGAGGAAAATTTACACTCATCAGCCCAGAAGCTGCACATGAGACATACTTGGACGTTCACACATGACAATTATCCAAAACACAAGGTTAAGTGGACCTGCCATTGGCTACAGCAGAATAAAGTGAAGGTTCTGGAGTGGCCATCTCAGTCTCCTGACCACAAACTTGCAGTTCATGCAAGACAGCCCAAGAATTTACAGGAACTGGAGGCTTTTTGCCAAGAATAATGGTCAGTTTTACCATCTGAGAAAATAAAGACCCTCATCCACAACGAGCACAAAAGACTTCAAGCTGTCATTGATGTTAAAGGGGGAAATACACGCGATTAAGAACTGGGGGATGGAAACTTTTGATCAGGGTTATTTTGGTTGTTTCTATTGCCATTATGATATAAAAGAGTAAACACAGTTGTTTGTTGATAAATGGCTTCACTCAGCCACTAGAAAAGAAAAGTCATATTCTCTGAAAAATGACCTAGAAATCTTAAATTCTGCCGGGGTATGTAAATGTACGAGCATAACTGTAGCTCTTACTTTCAAGGCGAATAACAGATTCGTTTTTTATTGCAGGTGATGGCTCCACGACAAACACAGCAGAATCTGAAAGTGCACAGAAAACAGCTGTGAAGAAAAAAGGGAAAGTCTTTGAGTGTGACGTCTGTAACAAGAGTTTTAACCGTCAGTTTCATCTGATGAAGCACATGAACACTCACAAAGACCAGAGGCCTTTCTCCTGCAACCAGTGCCCCAGGAAATTCAGGACCACGGCGACGTACGAGCACCACCTGCTGCGGCACGAGGAGAAAAAGCACGCCAACTTCAAGTGCCAACTCTGCAAGAAGACGTTCAAAACCAAAATGCACCTGAGGTCTCATCAGCTGGTTCACACGGACACGAGACCGTTCACCTGCTCCACCTGCGGGAAGGGTTTCAAGACCAAATACAGCCTGCAGGCTCATCAGGTCGTTCACTCCGTGGAGAAACCGCACAAGTGCTCCGAGTGCGGCGAGAGCTTCAGGTACGCCTTCACGCTGCAGTGTCACA
This sequence comes from Thalassoma bifasciatum, assembly GCA_008086565.1. Lineage (NCBI taxonomy): Eukaryota > Metazoa > Chordata > Actinopteri > Labriformes > Labridae > Thalassoma > Thalassoma bifasciatum. Next base: position 13,679 of record RPOG01001562.1, read on the forward strand.
AAAGCATCCACACTGGCGAGCATCCGTATACATGTGCGGTGTGTGGGAAAGCGTTTGTAGAGCGGAGATCACTTCGCACGCACCAGTCCGTCCACAGAGGGAAAGTCTTCACGTGTGAGACGTGTGGAGCGGGTTTCACTCTGCCGCAAAACTTAAAGAGACACATGTGCATCCACACGGGTGAGAAACCCTTCAAATGTAAAGTCTGCGGGAAGAGTTTCATCTACAGCAACAAGCTGAAAGTCCACATGCTGCTGCACGGAGCGTCAAAGTCCTTCATGTGCGATTTATGCGGGAAAACTTTTCTCTACAACTGCCAGTTGCAGAGACACCAGAAAGTAACTCACGATAAAACGAGAGGACAGGTCACCACGAGGAGAGCGCGAGAGCGAGGAAACCGCAGAGTCATCTATCGACAGGACAAAACCACAGTGGACGTGACGCCGTTCAGCTGCAAGATCTGCCACAAGGATTTCGAAAGCAGCAGCGCCTTAAAGAGACACGAGGTCATTCACACGGGGCAGATGCCGTATCACTGCGACACATGTGGGAAGTCGTTTTTCTACAAAGCGACGTTCGACTACCATCGCCGCACCCACTCAGGGGAGCGACCGTTCTGCTGCGACGTGTGCGGGAAAGCGTTCATCATCCAGCAGGCGCTTAAAGCCCACAAACTGAAGCACTCCGGGGAGAAACCGCACAAATGTGACCACTGCGGTAAAGCCTTCAGGATCTACACAAACTACCTGAGACACTCGCGGATCCACACGGGGGAGAAACCGTACGAGTGCGAGGTTTGTGGGACGAGGTTCAGGCAGCTGGGGCACGTGAAGTTTCACATGCAGGTTCACACGGGGGAGAGACCGTACTCCTGCAGCAGCTGTGGACTCGGGTTCTCAGACTCGAGGCTGCTGAAGAAACACAGCTGTGGAGAGAAACAGCAGAAAGTTCAGGGACACACGCTCACAACACAACAGGACGCTGAGCAGCAGTGATGACAGATTTTTTTCTGTGCAAAAAAAGAGCTGAATATGTGATTTTCTTAACAGCTAAAACTCTGAATCCTTTACAAAAACATGTAAATAAAGTGGATTTCACAATAAAGGGTGCACAGGTTTCTCTTTGTTCTTTCTTTTTCTTTTAATGTGGACCACTAGAGGGCAGCACTTATATTAACATAAACTAGAATTTTAACCAAAAGACAATTATTCAGTACAATTTTGCTGTTGTTTTAATAAGACAGGAGAAAGAGTGAGAGAAAAAGAGGGATGGAAAAAGGAAAAGAAGGAAAAAAAGGGATAGGAAAAGAGGAAGAGTGATATAGGAGAGAGGAAAGAAGAACAGGGGATGGAGGAGAGGAGAAAAGGGGAAAAAAGAGAAGAAGTAAGGGATGGGGGAAGGAGAAAAAGGATGGAGGAAATGAAGAAAGGAGAATGAGGGATAGAGGAAAGAAAGAGAGAAGGAAGGAGAAAGAAGAATAGAAGAAAGGGGAGAAAAAAGGATAGAGGAAAGGACGAAAAGAGGGATGGAAGAAAAGAGAATGACAGAAGAAAGGAGAAAGTTATAGAGGGAAGTAGAAAGAAGGATGGAGGAAAGGAGAGACAAATAGGGGAGAGGAGAGATTGATAGAGAAAAGGTGAAAGAGAGATAAAGAAAAAGTGATGAAGGGAAGGATACAGTGAGAGGAAAGCAGAAAAGAATAAGAGACAGGACAAAAGGAGTGATTGAGGAAAGGAAAAAAAAGGACAAAAGAAAGAAAGGGGAAAAAAGAGAGAGATGGATCTATGGAAAAATGGAAAGAAGGGATGGATGAGAGAAAGGTAACAACTGGTGACTTTGTGTCATGATATGAGAAAATGTGAAATAAGATTTTTTATTTTTTTTTTAGTTAAGGTGATTTTCTTCATTTGTATAAGTTTCTTGGCGAAATAGAGTTTTAGTGTATATCTTTACAAAAATATTAGAAATCAAAAATGAAGAAAAAAATGATGCTGTGATTGCGCCGGATGTTTGTCGCTTTTATTTTGAAGGCTCACCGGAAGTGAACCGCTGGAGCTTTAGTTTGTGTTTTATTTACTTTCACGTTTATTTTGTAGCAGAAAACGCTTCATGGTTTTATTGAATGAAAGAAAGTGAAGCAGTTTGACCTTTGTTTAACTGTAATAGTCATGATGTCAGACCCGGAGGCTCAGGTCAGTTCTGTGTTAGAAATCATGGTCAACGCGACCGTTACAGAAATGAGCAAAGTTATCGGCGCCGCTTCAACAAACAGTGAAGTTTCTGCAGTTTACACCGTGGGAAACACTGAGGACGAACCCGACGAGAAGGTAACAGTTTATCTGTCTAATAATTTTAAAGTTAGTTACTAATTCTCAGGTTTTGATGCTCAGACTTAGAGAAGAAGCTGATCATAGAAATACAGGAGCTAGCTCACAGCTACACACAACTTCACGGATTTATCTCTAAAAAGTTTGTTATTATTGGACACAGAGCTGATTAGAGTGTGTATTAAAGTTTTATTAGACATTATTTTACTAATATGTGTGATATTAAATGACAACATATGAGATAATGCTTCTTATATCGTTACTTAGAGTGTAGCGTCAGGCTGAGGCCTTTCTATCTGCTCTATGTCTACAGACGCTTCAGCCACAGGTTCGCGCGCGGGATTCTGATCAATTTATTACCAATAATCAATCACAAAAACACCTTTAACTGACATACACCTTTATAAAAACGATAAGTACATGTGTCTGATTAACTGTCTGTAAATATTCATCTTCCTCAATGTTCTGCTCAAGATGGAGGAGGAAAAACAGAAACATTTATTTCACTAGAAGTTTAAAAATACCATATAAAATTTAAAAAATAATGTTTTAATAACCCCAAAAAGCAAGAGAATCAAGAGTGACGTTGTTGAATTTTTTTCTTTTGCTTTTTGTACATAAAGAGTCACAATTTTGAGATAAAAAGGCAAAATTTCAATCTTTTGTCTCATTATTTTTTACTCAATTTGACTTTTTAGATTATAACTTTAAATTTGGAGCTTTGATTTCTAAATATTCTCATAATTATCCCTTATTTTAACTTCTCTTCTTATAGTTTTAATTTTTAGCCCAAATATTGACATTTGATGTGATTATTTTTACCCTTTATCTCAAATTTAGACTTTTTTGGGGTATTTTTCCATCTCAAAATTTGAGTTCCAATCGCATAACTTTTACTCTTCAGCTCAGAATTTTGTCTTTTATTAAATTTCAACGTTTAAACACAAATTTTGAGATAAAAAGGAAAAATTTCACCTCACAACTTTGACTTTTTATCCTAAAGTTTGACTTCTCTTCTTATTGTTATTTAATTTTTTAGCTCAAATATTGACATGTAATGTGATAATTTTGACTTTTTTTTCTCAAAGTTTGACTTTTTTTTTTTTTGTAATTTTTGAATTTTAATCTCAAAAATTTGACTTTTATCTCAAAATTAGTCTTCCTGTCTCATAACTTTTACTCTTCAGCTCAATATTTTGTCTTTGATCTAAAAATTTCAACTTTTAACCACAGAACTTTGAGATAAAAAGGAAAATCTCAACTTTTCACCTCATAACTTTGACTTTTTATCCCACAGTTTGACTTCTCTTCTTATCGTTATTTATTTTTTTTAGCTCAAATATTGACATGTAATGTGATAATTTTGACTGTTTTTCTCAAAGTTTGACTTTTTTTTTTGTTTATATTTGAACTTTAGTCTCAAAAATTTGACCTTTCTCTCAAAATTTGAATTCCTGTCTCATAACTTTTACTCTTCAGCTCAAAATTTTGTCTTTGATCTAAAAATTTCAACTCTTAACCACAGAACTTTTAGATAAAATGGAAAATCTCAACTTTTCACCTCATAACTTTGATTTTTTATCCCATATTTGACTTCTCTTCTAATAATTTTTTATTTTTTTAGCTCAAATATTGACATGTGATGTGGTAGTTTTGACTGTTTATCTCAATATTTGAGTTTTTTTTGGGTAATTTTCTAATTCTAATCTCAAAATTTTGACTTTTATCTCAAAATTAGTCTTCCTGTCTCATAACTTTTACTCTTCAGGTCAATATTTTGTCTTTGATCGAAAAATTTCAACTTTTAAACACAAAATTTTGAGAGAAAAAGTCAAAATTTCAACTGTTGGCCTCATAATTTCGACCTTTTTTTTGTCAGTTTTGACTTTATTATCACCAAATACAGACTTTTTTATCTTATAACTTTGAATTTTTTGTTCAAAATTTTGACTTTTAATCTCATAGCTTTGACTTCGTAGCTCAAAGTTCGACTCTTTCTGGTCACTTTGAACTTCAATCTCAAAATTTTGACCCTCATGACTTTTACTCTTTAGCTCAAAATTGTCTTTTATCTCAAAATATCACATTTTTACCTCATGATTTTGACTTTTATCACGATCATTCATCTCAAAGTTGTCACTTATTTTAAAACTTGACTTGATATGGGCTTAGAATAATATTTTCCTTCAACAATGACACATCATTTCAGTAAACCTTGAAAAACAAAAAGCATGTTTTAATATTTTATGAGACAGTTTAATGTTTCTTGTGCTCTGAGTTGATCCTAACTCCACTATTTACCTGTGCTGTTTCCGTCAGGTGATCCACTTTAGCATCTTTATGGCGTCTCTTGCCCGGGAAGCGGTGGAGAAAATCTGTCAGCTGTTTCGTGAAAGTTATTCTCTGCTTCAATCAGAGGTATGTCACTTTTCTGTGTCGTATATTTATGTTGCATTCGTGTGTCTCAGTCAGTTTGTTTATTGTCATTATGTCAGAATATTTCCAGTTTAAATCAGTAATTCTAACATCTTTTCCAACAGCCTTAAAACCAAACCTGCTCTCGTCATGTTTTGTTTTTCATGAGTTGTCTCACTCCTCAGGTGACTCAGGGTGTCAGAGAAATCGAGGATCTGAAAACCAGGTTGGAGGCGGCAGAGATGGAGCTGAAGCTGACACTGGAGGGCAGCAGAGGCCAAAACAATGAGGAGGAGGTGACGGAGGAGAGGACGTCTGAGGGCGACCAAACAAATGTTGTAAATAACCAGGGAGCAGGGAGGAAGAGTCAGACAGGTGAGGGGTTAATTTACACATTCATACATTTGATTTAACAACATCTGACTCAATAATTACTGACACATTTCTCACTTCTTTCACAGTTTTTGTGTCTCGCACGACCAAATCCCCGTTAATTCTGTGGCAGGGCAGAATCTATGAGGTAAACTCTTCTGTGATGTTAATCTGACATTTATGCTCAGGTCCATGTGAGTTTTGTGTTTTTATTTTGATTGTTTCTTTACTCTGTCTGTCAGGAAAGGATCCAGCCTGTGATCATAAAGGAGGAGGGTTTGGAGGCGTTAGTCAATCAGGTGTCGTCTGATTCTGCTCTGTACAGAGACGACCTGAACCAGGACGACGATAACGACCCAGAATGCTCGGTAAACATTAGAATATGTTTATAATTTCTGCTCCTGTTGTCATTTAGTTCCCAGATTTCTGTAGCCTGTGCTTCACCTCAGGCTTTGACTGCAAAATCTGAAATCTAAGAAAGTCATTTTGTCTTATTTTTAGTAAAAATGGTCTTATTATTCTTGATATGAGTCACATTTAACTGACAAGTCCAGAAAAGTGTCTTATTTCAAGTTATTTAAAAACCAAAAAGAGATGTGAAATGCTTGTAACAAATAATCTGCCAATTGGGAAAGAAAAGAAGTTTCTTGTTTGAAGACATGTTTTTGATTTCAAGAAACTTGACTTATCCAGATTTTTTTTGACTTTTTACAAGAACTTCAGACCTCAGTTTTCTCTTGAATTAACTTGAAATGAGACATTTTTCTGAGCTCGTCATTTGAACAAATCATTTTTCACTCTTTTTGTTTTTCCACTGTCCATCAAAGACCTGATTGAGTGTTAAACTGTTGGGAAGAAGTGCAATGAATTTCAAATTAGACTTAATTGTAATATTTCCTGCTGAAATATTCTAATAGCAGAAATTGCAATATTTCTTTAACCACAAATGTGTCAGAATACCTGGTAAAAAATTTTTGTAGATGTTTTGAAGCTCTACACAAGAGTTACTCAACCCTGCTCGACTAAAGAGACAAACTGTAGAAAACTGCCTTTACAAAAGAAACAATTCAAAGGGCAAAATGTGGCAAAAAAGACAAGAAGTAGTAATAAAAGTGGATAAAAGGTGACAAAAATGGTCAAAAAGAAGCAAAAATATGGAGAAAGCTTGGAAAACAGTTAGAAAGTAGAAAAAAAAGTTCAAAAAGTGGCAAAAAAAGAGTGAGAAGTGATTGAAATTGGCACAAAGAAGTTACAAATGGGTTGTTGTAAACGTAAGAGCAGCCAAAAATAAGAATTTTATTCTAAATTTTGGCTCTTTCTTCCCAATTATGTTGCTTGTCAATTTCAAATGTTTAAAAAATGTGTATTATATAATATTGCATTGTTTTACACTCATGAATGGAACAAATAAAATGAACGAATGAATGTTCATTTCAAAAAATGATGGGGAACCTAAAAGTAATTGTTTTGATGCCCTGCACAACTAAAGAGACAAACTGTTAAAAACTACCTTTGCAAGAGCAACAATCTCAGTGGTGAAAAGTGGCAAAAAAGACAAGTAGTAGTAATAAAAGTAGATAAAAGGTGGTAAAAACAAATCAAAAAGAAACAAAATTGGGAGAAAACTGGAAAATAGTTAGAAATTAGCAAAAAAAAAAGAGTGAAAGTAACTGAAATTGTTGAAAAAAAGTGAAAAGAAATTACGGGTAGCCAAAAAAAAAAAAAAAAAAAAAAAGATGTCATGGGTTGTTGTCAATGTAGGGGCAACCAAAAATAAGAATTTTATCCTAATTTTTTGACTGCTTCTTTCTTTCCAATCATGTTGCTTGTCAATTTCAAATGTTTAAATAATATGTGTATTATATAATATCGCATTGTTGTTCACTCTCATGAATGGAACAAATAAAATGAATGAATGTTCATTTTAAAAAAATGATGGGGAACCTCAAAGTAATTGCACAATTACTCACAACTGCAATATGGGAAAGTAATTGCGATTAGATTATTTTTGCAGATTGTTCAGCCCCAGTTTGAAGCTGAAATCTTGTTTAAAGACGATAGATTAGGGAAACAAACGCACATGTACATAATGACATGCGGAGGTCAGCAAAACTATTGAGTTCATTTTCATTTGTTGTGTGATTATTTGATTCATTGATTATTGTCTCAGGTCTAGGAAACTCCTCCAAATCTAATTTATCAGACACAAATAAAGAACTCTTTCAATAAGAGTTTTCTTGACTGAATTAATATTTTCTTCTTTCCTCTCAGCTGATGCCTGAGGATCCTCATGACGCTGATCCAGGACTCACTTCTCGACCCAAACGTGTCGTAAAGTCCAGGTTCAGTCGAGGTTTTGCGACGGAGGATCAGAGTCTGAGCCGTAAACAGAGCAGGAAAACTTCTGCCAAAGCTCATCAGGCCAATAACAGAGGAAACAGTGAGAAACCGTTCTGCTGCCCTCAGTGTGGGAAAGGTTTCTCCTTCCAGAAGAGTCTCAGTGCTCACATGCTGCTCCACACAGGTTCATAACTGATAATCAAAATCTCTGATAAGGTTTTTCAATAATCTGTTATTCTGATTCTAACTCTCTTTCCACTCGTGCGCAGGTGAGAGACCACACACTTGTGACATCTGTGGGAAAGGTTTCACCCTGAAGCAGCTCCTGAAGACTCACCAGTATCTTCACGGTGCCGTTCGCCCGTTTCAATGCGAACACTGCGGGAAAAGTTTTTACCGAGCTCACGGCCTGAAAATGCACCAGAGGGTCCACACGGGGGAGCGGGCCTACAACTGCCGCTTCTGCGACAAACGCTTCACAATCCCAGGTAACCTGCAGCGTCACCTGCGCATACACACGGGGGAGAAACCGTACAAGTGTGAGACGTGCGGGAAGAGTTTTAACCAGACGGACACTCTGAAAGGCCACCAGCGAATTCACACAGGCGAGCGCCCCTTCAGCTGCGAAACCTGCGGCAAATCCTTCGTGCAGAAAAGCGCCTTAAAGATGCACCAGAGGTCGATGCACGAAGGCGGGAAGGTAAGGGTGCTGGCGTGCGTGGTGTGTAGCACCACGGTGACCTGCGTGGCCTCTCTGCGTAAACACCTCCAGACTCACGCGGCGACGATCCCCTGCACGTGTATGCTCTGCGGTCTGCAGCTCAGCTCCATCACCGACCTGCGCGCGCACCAGCAGTACCACACAGTGGTTCGACCCCACAGCTGCAGCCTCTGCTGGAAGAGCTTCAAGTCGTCCAGTTATCTGAAGGTTCACCTGAAGACGCACAGCGGGGAGAAACCGTACTCCTGCAAAGTCTGCGGTCGCATGTTCACTCAGCTGAGCAGCCTGAAATCTCATCAGGTACGTTTTAACCCCTTACTGTGTCATTTGAGAGATTAAAATCTGTAGTTGCAGAAAATGTCATGTTTTGATATGTGGCTAAAGTCCACATCAGTACTTTCTCTTCGTTTTTTAACACCATTTTTCAAAATCATTAACTTCAAGATGCTTAATACCAGACATAAAACACCCACCACATCATTTCTACAGCTTGTCATCTACATCTGAGGGTAATTTAATCTTTTTAAGTAAAACCTTGTAGGAGTTAGAGAGTTTATAGTCCCAGGTGACCGAACACCAAACAGTTGTACTCACTGTCCACGCTCTCGTCCGAAGACTTTGTGCAAACAAAACCAGCTTCGTCAGTGCTCAGTGTCCTCTATTTTGGCAAGTTTTGCTCTCTTCATGAAAAGTTTCAATAAATATCACCTCTTCTGTTGCGCACATGAATAAGAATGAAGATGCACTGCAATAAATAGGTCTCGCCAATGATCTAAATGGCTGCAGCTAGCCTCGTGTGATCAGTAAGGCGATCGACTTCCGTAAAAATGATTGACGGGTCTATAAGCCAACAATCGACCCTGTAATAGAGCTTTTGCGTAAGACCACTGTGCACTATTGGCCAGTCAAGCAGGGAGCGCTTGTTGTCTTTCACAAGCTGTCCTGGGATGAAAACTCAACAGAAAAATATGGGGTCATTTTTGTCTTGCAGCTAGAACCCTTTAAAAAAAACAAAAAACACTCAGCTTTGTCAGATTGACATTGAGGAGGAAATGCTCTAAGACTGTGAAGCTGCTGTTATTGATGAGAACGGACACGACAGACAAAAAAACCACGGACTTTACAGGAGAAATTTCACCACTTGGAATAATTTGATGTTTGAACTCTGGATTCCTCTGACCCTTCTCTCCAAAAGGTGGTCCACACGGGAGAGAAACCGTTCAGCTGCGACACGTGCGGGAAATGTTTCGGCAACGCGGGCAACCTGAACAGACACCAGCGTATCCACACGGGGGAGAAACCGTTCAGCTGTCAAGTGTGTGGACGCTGCTTCAACCAGGGGAACAGCCTGAAAGCTCACCAGCAGATCCACACGGGGGAGAAACAGTACATGTGCGACAAGTGTGGGAAAGGTTTCTCCTACCTGAGGAACCTGAAGGATCACAAGTGTGTCTACGTCTGAGGATGAGAGTGAAACAAAGATTGTAGTGTGAATGTGTTCATGAAGTTTGGTTTTACTGATTTGTTTCTGCACTGTTCAGGTTAAAAGAAAAAAAGTGTTGGGGATGGATGATGGAGTCCAGATACATACTTTTAAAACCTTTTATTTAAAAACTGTTGACAGTCAATGTGTGCACTGATGTGGTTAAAGGTCAACACTACAAAAGCTGAAATTTAAGTCATCATGTCACATCATTCTTGATGAGCCACATTCAACTGACAAGTCCAGAGAAATGTCAACAAGTCTATCAAGTTAAAAAAAAAAAGTCTGCATATGGGAGAAGAGAAAAAATTTCTTAAAATTAAAAAGATGTCTTAATACAAGAAGCTTTTTTTCTGACCCCATTTGCAGAATTTTTCCACTTGTCACAAACAACTCAGACCTCATTTTTGTCTTTTAATAACTTCAGATAAGACATTTTACTGGACTTGTCAGTTGAATGTGGATTAATCAAGAATAATATGCTAGTTTTTACCAAAATAAGACATGATAACTTGCTTAGATTTCAATTTTTGCACTGAAAGAGGTTTTGATGAGCAGTTGAACTGTTTAGCATATTCGAGATTCACAGTGATTAATGTACAACTTAATTAAAGACTGGGTACGAGATAAGCGAAATATATAAAAAATTAACCAGCTGCAATAAAAGTAAATCCTTTTTATATCAAACCTGAAACAACATATGACAAAACTTTAGTTTGTACGCTGCAAAAACTGAAATCTAAGCAAGTCATTATGTCTTATTTTGACTAAAAATTTCTTATTTTTTTATATGAGCCACATTCAACTGATAAGTCCAGGAAAATGTCTTATTTCAGGTTATTTACAGACAAAAATGAGGTTTGAATTGTTTGTAACAAGTCTAAAAGATCTGCCAATGGGATAAGAAAAATATCTTAACACAAAAATGACTTTTTTTCTTTTCCCATTGGCAGATCTTTTAGACTTGTTACAAACAATTCAGACCTCATTTTTGTCTTTAAAAACTTGAAATAAGACATTTTTATGACCTGGTCTGGTGAATGTGGCTCAAATCAAGAAAAATCCGACATTTTTTACTACAATTAAGACATAATAACTTGCTTAGATTTCAGTTTTTGCAGTCAAGAAATCTGGATCGTATTCGACTTACACAGGGAAACTTTTGGATTCTTCAAGAAAAAGCAACAGAATTGACACCAAAGATACAAATCCTCCTCATTTGAACTGGAAAATGAAAATATAATCACTGATTTCTCTTAAATGTGAGATGTTAAACCTGTATTTGATATATTCAGCACTGAAAACTTCTTGTAGTTGTAGATTTTAAGAGTTTAAAAGCTTTTACTGTCACTTAAGGAGGAACAATTTCATCAGAGGTTTCATAAATGTTTTTCCCTTTTTATAAAATATATTCAAAAGATAATTAAGTCAGTCCCTAAAATAGCTCTAAAACTTAACTTCCATGATAATCAGCGAATCAACAACAACAAATTTAATCTGTTTCACACTTTTAACATCTCTGTTTCCAAAAGCAAAGTGTCTCAGTGAAGTTAAAATAAAAGAAGTTTCTCCAACAAAGAAATGAAACAGCTTTGTGTTTCTGAGAACAACTTTTATTTGACAAACAGCTGCGAAAAAAAACATCAAGAGACAACTTCAGAAAAAAGTTTCTCTGTTTGGTTTGTGTTCTAGTTAAATGAATATTTTACATTTTGAAAAACTTCCTGTTAAAAATTCTTAGTGAGTTTTTTTTTATTCTGTTTTAACGTTCCTCAGGCTGAACACATCGTTTATTTTCTGTTCTTGTCCGGTCACTGAGCTTTTTCAAGGATTTTAAACACCTTTAAATGTTCGGATATAAACACTTGACAGAGAAAGATTTCTTGTGTCGTTTATCTAAATTTAAACCACAGCGATTTAAGAGTTTGGTGAAAGTTATTATTGGTTTTAAAATACTTTCAAACTTTTGTTTCTTATTGAATCTTTCATCACATTTTGAAACTGTTGCTGTCCGTTTTTTTCCTCTTTTTTTTCATCTTCCTTCTGTTGTGAAACACTTTAAACTGCTTTTGAGAGCTAAAGCGATATCCAGTGTAAGTTGAAAATAAAAGCTGTTCAACGAGAAATGATGCAATATTTATAAAACATTAAATGATGTGAAAATAAAAAAATGAAAATAACGAAAACATGCGTTCGTGTTTTTTTGTTCTTGAGCTCGTTTTTTATTTTCTTTTAATAATTGAATTATTTGCTTGGTCACTCTATAATTGTATTTCTTTTATCTCATTCTCTCACAGCTTTTTCCTTTTTTTTCAAACAGATTTGATGTTTTCATTTTATTCCATAATTGTCTTTTTATCCATGTTTGCACTTAATTCTCTCTGTTTTAGATATTTCTTCTCTTCATTTGTCTAACTGTGGAAACACTTTGTGAACATTTTTTATCAGTTCTCTTTAAGTTTATTCTTATTTTTATTAATATTATTTGAGTGATCTTTCGAGTGTTAATTGGTTAGATGTAACATTTAACAAAAAATATCTGCCAATGGGATAAGACAAAAGATTCTTGTTTTAAGACATCTTTCTAATTTCCAGAAACTTCCCGGGGGAATTCGTCTTATCCCATTGGCAGATTTTTTTATTACTTGTTACAAGCAATTTACACCTCATTTTTGTCTTAAAAAAACTTGAAATAAGACATTTTTATGACCTGGTCTGGTGAATGTGGCTCAAATGAAGAACAATAAGACAATTTTTACTACAAATAAGACATAATGACTTGCTTAGATTTATGTTTTTGCAGTGCAGAGTTTTATTTTTTGTCTTTTTTCCTTATAAATCAATCATTCACTGTAACACGAACCACACAACCAGGGAAATCTCATTTACTTTTTTGAATTATTTTGTTTCTGTTCTTCTATAAAAAAAGCACTTTGGGCTGCATATCTGAATATGTGGAAGGAGATATGTAAGTAAAGATGTGTTTAAGTTTGAGGCTTTTTGCACACCTTAAAAAAAACAACAAAACAAAAGCAGAAAAAAGCAAAGACAGGAAGTAAAATAAATGTTGGTGAGAATAAAACCACTGCACAGGATGCTTCAGAGTGAGTGCACTGAGAGGAAAAGTGTGAGCAGAATCAGCGTTTTAGGGGGAAACTTTGCAGAAAACTCTGCAGCATTTATGGTGTGAGCGTCCAGGAGCAGAAGAGGAGACGGAGCAGCAATGGAGCAGGTGGAGCAGGTGGGCTGGTCTTTAAGTTTCTCTCTGTTCACGTTGATCCAGCTGCTGATGTAGAGAATCCGAGCGTTGCTGCAGTTCCACGAGTTCCCCGACAGAAACACACTTTCCAGCTTCACCAAAGGATCAAAAGTCCCGTCCTGAACTGCTACGAGATTATTGAACCTCAAACTTAATCTCTGGAGGTTTGTTAGTCCTTGAAAAAGATCCGGCTGCAGCTGATCCAGGTCGTTTTCATCCAGGTTGAGTTCTATCAGCTCTGAAAGTCCAACAAAGAGCAGAGTGTGAAAACTCTCTAAGCTGTTGTTCTTTAGTGTGAGTCTGCGCAGGTTTATCAGGTGAGAGAAGCAGCTGTTGGGGATGAAGTGGAGCTGGTTGTTGCTGAGTTTGAGTTCTTCAAGGTGAGTCAGTCCAAAGAAGTCGTCAGGAGAAAGAGCTGAGATCTGGTTACTGTCGAGGTCAAGGGTCGTCAGGTTACTTAGATTTTTAAAAAGGTTCTTAGAAAGGTTCTGGATTTGGTTTCTGTTCAGTTTTAACTCCTCCAGTTTGACCAGGTCTCTGAATTGGTCTCGGTGTAAAGAGAAAAGTCGATTTCCAGAGAGACTCAGCGACTTTAAGTTTAGCAAACCCTGAAAGAGTGAGGGATGCAGAAACACCAGCTGGTTGTTATCGAGGCGTATTTCCTTCAGGTCGCTCAAGTTGTGGAAAAGATCTGGAGGAAGGTTCTTTAGGGAGTTGTTCTCTACACCCAGGATCTGCAGTGACTTCAGATACACAAACATTGCACGGTTTAGCTCCAGGATGTTGTTGCTGGACAGATCTAACACCTGGAGTTTGGATAAGGAGCTGAATACGTTGAGTGGTATGGACTTAATCTGATTGGCTCCTAAATGAAGCTTCTGCAGGTTCCACATGTTCCTGAAAACACTCGGATGGAGAGACTGAAGACTGTTATTGTACAAGTGAAGGGACTCGAGGCTGGTGAGGGGGTAAAAGATCCTTAAAGGGAGGGAATGGATGGAGTTGTGGCTGAGGTTCAGCTCACGCAGTCTGGTCAAACCTCTCAGTGAGTCGTCTGTCACAACGCTCAGGTTGTTGTTGCTCAGGTCTAAATGAACCAAAAACATCAGGGAGGAGAAACAGTTCTCTGGGAGGCTGGTGAACCAGTTTCTCTGAAGATACAGCTTCTCCAGTTTCCTCACTTCCTTCAGCGCTTCAGAGGGAACAGTGTCCAGGAGGTTGTAACTCAGGTCAAGGTGTTGGAGAGCGTTCAGTCCTTTTAAGGTTTTAGTGTTTACACGAAAGAGTCTGTTTCTGGATAAATCTATTTTCTTCAGCGCAGAGCAGCCCATAAAAACACCACTATCAGAGTAAGAGCGATAACCATATCTAGAATTATCACAGTCAAAGCTGAAGGCATGAAAGCGATCAGGCCCAATTTCGTAAATGTAGTTAAAACTCAGATTTAATGTCTCCAGTTTAGCTAATCCAGAAATTTGCCCAAAACATAAGAAAAAAATGCTGTTCTCACTCAAATCCAAAACAGTGAGAGCAGAAAGGCCCCGAAAGTCATATCCGTCAAGTCGTTTAATGTTATTTTTGCGTAGGAGAAGTTTAGAGAGGTTCATGGTCCAGGTAAACAAAACATAGAATCCAGTGGCATTAAGCTGATTTTCTGACAGGTCCAGGACCTAAAGAACATTCAGAACAGAGAAAGAGAGAATATTGTTACTAATTGAAACATACTGTAACATAGAAACACATTATAATATATTGCAACTTAGCCCAACATATTGTAAAGTATAGAAATATTTTGAAACACATTGTAATTCATGTTAATACATTGTCACGTATTGTTATGTATTGTACTCCACTGAAACACATCCTAACTTATCCAAACATATCCTAACGTATCTTAATGTCTACTTTCAGATGGTTTCATAACACAACGTTCCATATTGTTTTGCATCCTTCTGTTTTATAATGTATCATATTTCATAATTTATCACAGTTATACATGACATCTCATGTCGTAAAGTACTATTGTGCATCAAACTTATTAACTATTGTGTCATTTTGTATCCTCATTGTATTGTTTCGTAACATAATGTCACTTTTTGTATTGTAATACAACAAAAGTTTTATATCCTAAAGTTTTGTTTAGTATCATATTGTAATGTTTGATGTTTATCATATTATATATGACTTAACACAACATGAATTGTTTATGACGTATAGTAACATTTTGTATCGTAGCTTGACATTACATATTATCGCTATTCTATTTTTTAATGTTATGTATTGTTTTGTGTCTTTTATCTTATTATAGTCATTCTTTTCGCACTGTATCACATCTGTATTGTATTGTATCACATGGTACCATAGTATTAACGCCTTTATCTGCTTACATTAACATTTATTTGTGTGTATTTGTGTATTATTTCAATCAAAATCAATCAATCTGTTGGATGAGTTTATTTATTGCAGAAGAGTTTGAGGTTATGACATTATGTCTCTGAGATCTGACAAAAACATCTTTCGATCCCATCAGTGTGTTTCGGGGTCTACGTGCCGACACAACCATCTTGTATTCCATATAATATGAAGAAGAAACTCGTCACTGTGGAAACTTTCCTTCTGCAAAAGTCTCTAACTCAAGAACCACAGCTCAAAATTGGCTCTAAAATCATCGAACACAGTTTTCAGGTCGCCGTATTTACATACCTCCAGGTTCTGCAGCTTTTCCATGTCCACTCTCCAAATCTCATTGTTTGCAGCAAACAGCTGGGCAGTGTTTTCCGGGAGATTAGGGATCTGGGTCAGTCCGAGTCCCTGACAAACCACCGTGGTCGCGTTGTGGCCGTTGCACTGACATTCGGGGGGGCAGAGGTCAGACGTCCACACCAGGACAGTCAGAGAGGCCAGAGTCAGAGCCGCCAACATGTTCAGCTACAGAAACACAGCAAAGGAGGTTAAAATCAGAGCATCATGGTAGAAAACTGGTTTGATATGAACAGATTTTTATAAACAAATCATCCCTGAATGAAATATTCAAACTCTAAAGAGACAGTTGTTCTTTATGGGAAAGGGTGAATTAAAACTTTTGGCTCTGAGGTTTGTCTCAACTTTATAAAAACATCATAAAAACTCACCTCTGATGAAAAGTCAATGCTGCTCGTTGTGTTTGCTGAGACCGCAGAGAGAAATGTGTTTGTTTGTTGAAGAGGAGACGAGAGTTTGTGCTGTTCTGAGAGTTTGAGCCCACCAGTGCGGTTATTGGTCTACGTGCTGACAAATTCAAAACACAACCATGCAGCAGTTTCTGTTCGAGCGTCAACAAAGTTTAAGTCTCCCATCAAACTTTAACCAGGAAGCTCACTTCATATCACTTTTTTTCAGATAAGAAATCTCTTCTAACATATACCCCAATTTCAAAAAAGCTTCAAAAAGTGGAGGAAATACATTTGCAGCCCATCAAACAAGATCACCTGTCAGAAACTTACTACACAGATGTTGCTTTGCTAAAACTTTATCAAAGTTGCACATGTTCAACGTTGTTTCTTCAGTGTTTCAAACAGGGAAAACTGTTATTTTAAGGAACTTTATCCCTGTTATTTGTACTTCCAGCAGGTTTTTTTTGTCTTGTAATCCTTTTTTATTTATCAGGAAACTTCTTGTTTGCATAAAAAAAGCCTGAAGAGTTTTTTTGCACATTTGTTTGAATTTTTAAATTATAAGACAACTCCTTCAAACAGAGGGTTGTTTTAAAATTCAGATTCTTTTATTGTTTCATATCCAGCAATGTTTGACATTTGCTCACTTCAAGAATCTTTTCTTGCAGGCTGCAGGATGGTGAACCTGTGAACCTGCAGCTTTTCCAGCCCACACCAAGACGTTTCCTGTGCGTCACTGTGAGTATGTGTTTTTAGTTTTACTTTAGTTGACTCCTCGATGAGAAATCCAAAACGTTTGTCTCATATTCCACCAACGCAAGAAACAAGCAAACTCTTACGGGAAATGTTCTTATTAACAGAGAGAGTTTTATATCCTCCTTTAATATCTTTTATGACATTCTTGTTTAGTGTAACTTTCAATTGAAACAAAATAATATGGAATTATTATAATAAAAACAACCCCTGCTTTCAACAAATGGTTATATTCTGTCCTTATAACTAGTTTTAAGTAAACTGCCCATCAAGACTACAAAGTGATTTGCGTGTATGAGCGTTTGAAGTAAGTGTGACACCTGCAGGCTGAAGCTGTGTATTACAACCAAACAGTCTGATCCCAACTGTGCATTAAGAAATCAATCGAATCAATTCAAAATGCAAACTTTTGATTCTTTAACATTATCAAGCAATCAAAATATTCTTAAAATGGAGATAAATATTTCATTTTTTCTCCAAAAACATTTTATTTCTTTGCCAGAACCTGACAGGAATAGACATCCGAGAAGCTTAATAACTCCCTATGCTATTATTTATTTTATGTGCAATTAAAAAAATAATTGTTGAATGAGTTGTTACAAACCCAAAGGATTCTTATCCTGAGGTTTAATTTGTAAAAGTGAGGCTCTGACTTCTTTGACTTCGTGTCATACTTTCAATTTGTGGCATATTTATGATTTGAACACTCAAAAGGAAAAAACCATTGGTCGTTACTGCAAAGATGATTGATTTTATTCACAACAGATATGAAAACTTCATGTAATTTTTGTGCAAGGTTTAGTATCCAAGAGTGCATACAGAAACATGTACAAACGTCTGCAAAACAACACCAAAATCAATCAATGAACCATTAATTTTTGCAGATTTGTGCCATTACTCTGATGAACAATTAACCCTACGATAAAACTTTCATTTAATTCCGACAATCCACCTGTCTGGTTCTCTATAGCTCATACTTTTTGCATTGCACATCTTTTTGTGTCCTTAGTCATTGCACTGATAACTTAATTGTGTATTTTCTAAAAAAAAAAAATTGAGTTTCTTTTCCTGTTTCTAAAATTTTTTTCTGTTTTATCTTTCACATACTTGATCTCTGTTTTTTATTTGTGATTTATTTTTAGTGTTTATTTGTACATAATTGTATAGAGAGAGGATAGTTCCAAACCAGGGTTAAATTCCTTGTATTCTTCTTAAAGATACCTGGCAAAAAAGTGACTATTCTGATTTTGTTTTTCTTTTTTATCATCTGTCACAGTCTGATCACAGCAGGTTACAAAAAGCCATAAGTGTTTTGTTGCCTGGACCCAGTTTATGACCCACAGTCCAGTTAATGATAAATCCGACATGATTAATTCTTCATGCCAGCTGAGCAGATTTTATCTCAGATAACCTTAAATTCACTCACTCAATTAAGTAAGAACTATTGATGCTGCTGGCACAGAATTAAGGTCACGGTCAGGTTTATGTTTAACACAGAAAAACTACATCGAATCAATTCTTTATCTATCCATGTCCAGAGATAAGATCCAGCTCCTCTCTGATTTAACAACCACTCTAAAACCTTTATATAAGAACTAAGCAGCATTGTTGCTCAATAAAACAACTGTAAGGGACCCATGAACTTCTGCAGGGCTTCTGGAGGCATAAAATGAACATTTTACAGTTTTATACCTGTTTCATTATCACACTAGAAAATATTAAAGACAGAAGTGGTCATAGTTGATAATGTCATGTTTTAATTTTTTTGAGCGTTGTATGAAGAATTTCTCATGATACAATTCATTCATGCACCTTAACCCTGTGGTGCATAGTGGTCACTACAGTGGACACCTATTTAAAACGTATTTACTCCTAAATTCATTGGTTCATGTGGTGGAAATTCATATTAGCCTGTGTCAGGATATTTTTATTCTTCTTAGGGCCTGAAAAATGTTTTCAATTCTTTTTTCAAATATGTATCTATTTTTTAAAAAAAGTTACAGACAAACATCTGAGGGTGAAAAAGCTCATGAACTATAAATTATTCAGTGTTAAAATGGATGAAAGAGTGTTAAAATTTTTCACAAAGCATTAAAAAAAGATTATTTATGAAATTACCCAAAAAAAAGAAGTAAAAAAAAAAGTCATATTTACATTAAGTTCACACCGTTTTATGTTAAATGCTCAGTTACAAATTTTTGAAAAAAAATTGGAAACTTTTTTCCTGTCTTAAGACAAATAAAAACACTCAAGGGAAAAATCCTGACACTGACTTTCATAATTCATGCATCAGAGGGTTAAAGTAACTCTGCTTAAAGTGAAACAACATCACATCAAAAATTCTTTAATACCCTCTAAAGCAGGGATGTCCAAACTACGGCCTGGGGGCCAGTTGTGGCCCACCGTCTATTTTCAAGCGGCCCAAAGCTCTCATCTTACAATGTGTCAGTTTTTTCACTTAAAGTAATCATGTTCTAATCGTTTACATTTACAGTTTCTGTCAAGTGCTTGAAATAAATTTGGACTGTGCATCGGCAACTTTACAAAGCTAAAGCTCTGAACAATCTGCAAAAACTCAACAACTTTTACGGCTGACATTTAATTGTACAGAGCTCCTAAAGGGACAAGAAAAGGTAAAAAAAATAATAATTTCACGGGCGCACCTGAAACCTTTTCTGGTGCTCACCTGAAAGTTTTAGGTGACATTTTGTGTACGTCCAACGAAAGCCACAGAGCTGGCCAGATATTTGAAGCTGTCCCTCTATGAAATCAAACACAGGATCCAAAGCGGTGAATCCTTTACGTCGAAACGGACCATAGGACTTCAAAATTCTCTTCAGGTTTCTCTCGGACACAACATAACCATGACGACTTGCACGCACTGACTCTGTTACTGTCATTTTGTTGAGAAGAAAACTGTCAGGTGTGCATCTGAAGCATTTTAGGTGAGTACCTAAAAGTTTCAGGTGAGCACGTGAAAGTTTTAAGTGTGCACGTGAAATTATTATTATTTTTTTAACCTTTTCTTGTCCCTTTAGGGGCTCCGTATAATTGCATTTGGCGTGATGCAAAATGTGTTTCATAAGTTGTTTAGAATTTAAAAAAAAACACATAAGAGGACCAAAAAACGTAATTAAAGATATGACATGGTCAAAAAAAAGACAAAAGTTGAAGCATAAAATGGTTCAGAGATATTTGGAGTTCAAAATGTTTTTGTATAAACAAACGAGTAAAAGTCCAGATCCTGAGTCTGCCATAAAATTTTAACATATTTTTCCCAGGTTTGGTTTTATCTCAAAGGTCTGCAATAATAGCATAAGCATGTTTTGACGAAACCATTCTTATTTTTTTATAGAAACCACTTAAAAGAAATAGTTTTCCAGTCGCTGGACCTTGGTCATTTTCACAGTTTCCAAAACTTTTGCTAAAAAGTTTGGACACCCCTGCTCTTAAGACTTCCTCTTAAAATATTTCACATCCTTTGAAATCCTGTTTAACTTAACAAATCCATTATTTTGACTTTATAAACCCAAAACAACTATTTCACGAGGCGGGTGATTTGTCCTGCAGCTTGACTCTGATACCGGGTTTTATTTTGTTGGAGCAGCAGAGAAACGTTTTCCCGATGTAGCCTCTGAGTATCTGATCTCTGAAACCGTAGATGAGCGGGCTGAGGAAGCGTGGAATCAGCATGAAACAGAAGTAATTAAAAAAAGTGATGTCTTCTTCTAACCAGTTCACGTGCAGCACGATGAGAGTTTCAGTGATGGGGCTGGTGAAGGCCAACATGGAGAGCAGCAGCTGAAAACCGTGCAGCAGCACCGTGTGCATGGCTTTGTTCACCGACTCTCTGTCCTGTCTCAGCTTCCTGGTCTCCAACAAGATCCTCACGTACGTAAAGAGGATGATAACACCCACTACTGCAAAGAAAAGAATACTCATAGCAGCTTTGAATAACTTCTGAATGGGTGATGAGTTGAGGAGGTTGGTTTTGCAAAGCACAGGGGTGGTGAAGTCATCCACCGCAGGGTTTCGTTCCCTGATGGCGTGATCGACGAGAGGGGTGATGGAGCTGATGAGCAAAAGAGAAACAGCAATCATCCACATACGGTCTGAGCGCCAGGCTGCAGGGCGCCGTAAAGG
Source organism: Thalassoma bifasciatum (assembly GCA_008086565.1). Taxonomy (NCBI): domain Eukaryota; kingdom Metazoa; phylum Chordata; class Actinopteri; order Labriformes; family Labridae; genus Thalassoma; species Thalassoma bifasciatum. The sequence goes on from RPOG01001562.1 coordinate 34,644, forward strand.
ATAGAAGATGGCGACGTAACGCTCTAGTGACATCGTAGCGAGGATTAAAGGCGTGTTCTGGAAAGTGGCGGTGGAAATGAACAGCAGAGGAACACAGTAGACGATGGCGAACTCGACCTCACCCATGGCGAAGAGGAAGAGCAGCACGGAGGAGGAGAGCTGGAGCGTGTCGTTGATGAGCATGTAGGTGAACAGGATGTAACGAGACGTGTCGAGAAACTGTCTGTGAGACGCGAAGATGTGCAGCATGACGCCGATGCAGCACATGAAGACGCAGAAGAAAGGGATCACCACGCACACCTTGATGATCACAGACAGGCTTTTGTTGGAGGTCGTGTTACCTGGGATGTCAGTCAGGTTCTGCATTTTCTGTCACCTGTTCACAACATAAAGAAAAAAAACTCTGCGTGATTAAATGTAACAACTTAATCACTGATACAGAACAGGCCAAAAGTTTGGACACACCTTCTCATTCAATTATTTTCATGACTAATTTCCAAACTGAGTGACCTTCATTTCCTAAAGCAGGGGTTCCCAAACTTTTCCGCCTGTGACTCCCAAAATAGCAGCGTTAGGGACTGGCGACCCCCTGCTGTGGTACAACACAAATGGGACAATCCAAAAACAAACAAAACCCTCCCTGAGGATACTTAATTTAACTGATTGATAGAAAATTCATCGACTAATGTGCACTTTGCTGAGTTCACTGCATCAAACTTGAACAAAGAAATGTGAAAAACAGATAAAACATTTTCTGTTTGCATAATTTTATATTATCTTTAACCCCAATTTTTGCTTTTATTCTCACAATAATGGATAAAATGTTCATGAATTGTTCATAGTTTTCGATTTTGGGACACATTCCATGACCCCCTATCGATGTCTCGCGACCCCCCAAAGGGTCCCGACCCCCACTTTGGTAACCACTGTCCTAAAGTAATGATGGCCACTCGTTTTTCTATAGTTAGCTGATTGGTTCTTGCCATAATATGAATTTTAACAGTCGTCCAATAGGGCTGTTGGCTGTGTATTAACCTGACTTCTGCACAACATAACCAATGGTCCCAACCCCATTGATAAAGCCAGAAATTCCACTAATTAACCCTGAAAAGGCACAAAACCATTTCAGGTGACGACCTCTTGAAAAATACCAAAAGTATACAAAGCAGTAACCACAGTGTTGTGGCAGATCCCTATAAAAACAAATTCAAAGCCACTTGTGTGACACAGGCTCCTGGTGATGATGCGTGTCCACTTTCATTAACAAAAATGGACGTTACTCACTGATGACTTATAAATCCATTTATTTGGGGGACGCAGTTTCCACATTTCATCCAAAGTAAAATCAAAAAAGGCATAACTCAAATCCATTCAATCACGTTCTTCAAATAAAAAACATTTTTGTGCAGGCCTCATGTCACACCAACCAGAAAAGAACAAAAGAACAGATGCAAAAAAAAAAAAAAAACACACCTGTGCTCGCTGACCTAATTGCCCAAACTCCACCCAAAACAGATTTCTCAAATCTATAAATTAAAAATAAGCTTAGAGCTACTTCAAATCAAAGTGAATTTACACATATTTAATGCTAACAAGAATTTAATTTGTTCCATGAATGAGTTTTAAGTTGCCTCTACACAGAGTAAAGGGTGTTTTTTTTTTAAGAAACTATGATATAAAACATGTATTCAGTTATTAACTCCACATGTGTTCATTCATAGTTTTGATGCCTTCAGTGAGAATCTACAATTTAAATAGACATGAAAATAAAGAAAATACATTGAATGAGAAAGTGTCCAAACTTTTGGCCTTTACCATACATGTGTGACAAAAAAACCTGCAAGAAAAAGAGGACACAGAAAACACTGAATTAACCCTTTAAAGCCACAAGTATCGGATTCGATACATGAGTTCAAAAACCTCTATTTCATCAAAATGATAATTAGTTTTTTTAAAAACCTGTTAGAAATATTTTTAAAGACATATTCTACCACCTTGAGGATTCTTGTATCGCTACAGTCGGCTGAAGTTGTATTTTGGCCCTTTACAAAATCATCCACTCACATATTTTCAGAACAATCATTGTTTCATTTTCAAGAAGTTGCAGCAAGAATAACATCTGAATAGTTCAGTAAATCAAATTTTAGGCTTTTTAAGACCTTTTTAATGCCACCTTGGAAGAATATTAAGACCAAAACCACTATAAATATAGTTAATGGCTAGGGTATCCTGCTTTATTACAACCAAATCATAACGTGTGTCCTTCAATGAGACTCGTTTAAGTTTAATTTTTGTCGACAAGCCTGGTTTTCACTTTTTAGAAGCCTTCAAGTTACTTAAAAAAAGTGTTTTCTGCATAACATAGATGCATATTCACAACAAAACTTTAATAAAATAGATTAAATAGTACACAAAGTTGCCCAGCGTGTCAAATGTGATACAAGAAATATATCATGAATGAAATGATAAAGCAATATTTTTGTGGATTTTGTTAAAAAGGGTTGATAAACATCTCAGTTCCAAAAAAATTGGAATTTTCTGCCTATTTTTGATAAGTCGGGCTTTGCAGGGTTAAAGTGCATCATATCCAATATTCTCCTCTCTTACCTTTCCTCTTCATCAGCCTCAGGAAACAGCAAAGTCTTCTGTTCTTAACGTTAAATTTATCATCAATGAACATCATTTATAAGACGTTCCTCCTCTTATCACTCAGATTTGTTTGGCTCAGGTCTCGATTCCCCCAGAGATAAATATTCATGCTGTCATCATTAAGCATCGTTTCCAACAAACAACAGATTTCATTGGGGATCTGATGGTTTGATGTCTTATTAGTGTGTAAAGTTACTTTAGTTTGTGGTGAAAACTTCAGGTTTAGACAGTATGAAATGAAAACAGCCTGTTTTGTTGTTCGGCGGCTTTAGAAAGAGGTCAGAGCAGTTGGTCTGTTGAACTTTGTCAATGCACTGTTTGAACCCAGTAAACAACTGTTCCTATCTGTGCCACTACGTGAATATAAAATATATCACTGATCTTTGCCATTTAAACCTGAAAGTTGCTATTATGGGTTGCTTCTTCCTCTTTTGTTAGTCATTACGAAAATAGGTGAGCAAATGTGTTTAATCAATGGCAAATACAGTTTTGTAGAAATTGTACTCACTGATACAGTCATGGATGAAAGTATTGGCACTGGAATTTTTCCAGAAAAGTTTCTCCCAGAAATTGTTGCAATTATAAATGTTTTTGGTATGAATGTGTTTATTTCCTTAATGTGTATTGGAAAAACATAAAAAAGCTGAAGAAAAAAGCCAAAATTGATACAGTTTGACTGCAGGGAGACCAGTCAAGTACCCACACTCTTTTACTACCACAGGTGCAGAATGTGGCTCTGCATTGTCTCGCTGAAATAAGCAAAACCTATTTGTACCTTTCAGTATTGATGGTGCTATCACAGATGTGTAAGTTACCCATGATGCCATGGGCACTAACACACCCCCATAACATCACAGATGCTGCTTTTGAACTTGAGAACAATCCAGATGGTCTTTTTCCTCTTTTGCCCAGAGGAAACTGCGTCCATGATTTCCAAAAAGAGTTTGAAATGTGGACTCTGGCGTTTGTGTGTGTTGTTGATGTCTGACTTTGTCTTTGCATGGTAGAGTTTGAACTGTCACTTGTAGATGTAGTGATGAACTGTGTTAACTGACAATGGTTTTCTGAAGTGTTCCTGAGCCCACGTGCTAATATCCTTTACACAATGATGTGGGTTTTTAATGCAGCGCCGCCTGAGGGGTCAAAGGTCATTCAATGTTGGTTTTGGGCCTTGCTGCTTACGTGCAGAGATTTCTCCAGATTCTCTGAATCTTTTGATGATATTATGGTCTGTAGATGATGAAACCATCAATTCCTGCAGTTGGACAAAGTTGAGAAACAGTTTTTAAACTGTTGGACTATTTGCTCACGCAGTTGTTGACAAAGTGGTGAACCTGGCTCCATCTTTGCTTGTGAAGGACTGAGCCTGATATCACCTGTTTCCAATGAACCTGTTCGCCTGTGGAATGATCCAAACAGCTGTTTTTTCAGCATTCAGCAACTTTCTCAGCCTTTTCTTGAACCAGTCACAACTTTTTAGGAACCTGTTGCAGGCATCAATTTCACAATGAGCAAATATTTGCACAAAAATAATAGTTTATCCTGTCTTTGTGGTGTATTCAATTGAATATAATTGAAGAAGTTTGGCAAATCATTATATTCTGTTTTTATTTACATTTTACACAGTGTCCCAACTTTGTAGAAATTGGGGTTTGTAATAGAAATTATGGGATCTTTTGTACAGAAAATTCCTTTTGTGCATCTTTCGTGTTTTCACATTAAATAGACAACAAAGGACAAAAAGTCGCAGTTTTCATGTACAACATGTCAGGTTTGAAATGAGGCCCAACTATCATTATCTCTTTTTTTTTGGCAGAAACCCTGAACTTGCGTCACTACCTTCATGTTGAAAACCTCTTATTTACTATTCCTGCAGCTCATGTAGACAGATGTTCTGTAATCTCTGCTGCTGAACATCTGTGAAATATAACAGCGCTCAGGTTGACCGTGAAGTTATGGTTTCGTGAAATAAGATACGCCTCCAGCACCAGACAGGAAACTTTCAGTGGCTGTTAAACGTCCCAGGAAAGTTTCCTTTTATTTGCTGATGCAGTTCACTTTCCAAGTCAGTGAACTGAGCTGTTTTCCAGCTGGATTGGGATACTCTCTCATTGATTTTTGACGCAGGGTTGATCGTGCTGATTGGACAATTTGGAGTCACCTGGGTCAGATGTTCCAGCTGTGTCCTGTACCGTGCAGTTTGGGAATTGTTGAGCAAAGTGTTTTGGCAGTGTCCCTAAATGCTTTTAACTGTAGTGTGACTGTGTCTGACTGAGTTTAAAACAGCAGATTTTCAGACTTTTACTAAAGGAATAGTTTCAACTTTTTTATTTTGAGTTTATCAGTGACTAACTTTGAACTCAAAAGGCTCAGGAGACGCTGATGACTTAAGTTTAAAAGCTTTAAATAGAGAGTTAGAGCTCTGAATTTTGATGTTTATTGCACCAATGTAATGATGTTTAAAACTTTCAAAGTGATTTTAAAGTGATGCTTGTGGAAGCATTTCTTAGTGAAGGAAAAAATCTCAGGTCATGTTAAGATATACAGTGTGTTTTTTGGCCTTTTTTTCCAGAAAATATGAATGATAACACAAAATCCTTTCTATCACTCATGGTTAGAGGTTGGGTGAAGACACTTCAAACTTCAAAAATGACCCTGTTAAGAAGTTTACACAACTCTGGTGGTTTTGTCCTGATAAATGCACAAAAGTGAACACAAATGTGTTTGAATGTCTACTAAAGGTAACCATCCTCACCTGTGATCTATTTACTTGCAATCAGTGTGTGTATAAAAAAAATGAACAGGGTCATTTTTGAAGTTTCTTTTGTCATTATGATTTAATAAATGTCTTCACCCAACCTCTAACCATGAGTGACAGAAAAGTTTTTGTGTTATCATTCATATTTCCTGAGAAAAAAGGCCAAAAAATCAGAAAACTCTGCTGGAGGGGGTGTGAACTTTTAGGCACAACTGTAAAAAATAAATGGGTACAACTTAGTTATTTGTGTGGGACAAAAGAATTAAGAAACCAAAAACTACTGATGACAGTATAATACAAGAATCAGAATCAGAATAACTTCATTGTCCCATCGAAGGAAATTAGCATTTAGGCCGGAACACATAAGAGCCAATAAAAAGTCTAAAATACAGAAATAATACAACAACACAATGCAGAATAAGAAACACAATAAGAGACACAATAAAAAATCAAGAGCTCATCACCAAAACTGGAGAGTAACATACAAGTAAGTGCAGAAAAGCGCAAAGTGTGAAAGTGCAAGTAGGGCGACAATAATAATAGTGCAAAAGCAACATGAGCAACCGAAAGATATTTGCCATTAAGTAAATGAACTGCACTGGTGATGAAAGAGCCCTGAAATCTTCCATTCCTTCTCCTAGGAGCCCAAAACGACACCCAGAGGGCAAAAGCTCAAACTCGTTCTTAAGCGCATGATTACAACAATCTAAAATGGCATAAGCCGTCATCAAGACCTGTCTGTTATAGATCGAGTTCAGGAGATTTTTCCAGGTGTTTTAAGTAAAGTACCAAGATGATTCCCATTGGACAAGAGCAGGTTTTCAAACCAAGCAACAATAGATTCAATAAAACTTCTGTATAAGAGAATCATCATCTCAGAAGACACCTGGAAGGTTCCCATAGAATATAGACGATACAAAACAAACAAAATGGGAAATAAAGACTAAATGAAAGCAACTTGTGACAGTCAAAAAAAGGGGAATATGACTATTAGAAGGGAACACTAGTGGATTTTTATTGGCTGAGTCCAGGTATCAGATCCATCAGAAAGGAGAAAATGGTTTAAGAATATCTCAGGGTTTCGTCGTTATTCTTCTTCCTTTAATCTTTAATCTCAAGATTTTTTGCCAAACTTATTGCAGTCATTATGAATTTAGTCTGGTTTTCTGATAACTTATCTGCCACATGGTAACCTGAAAGTTTGTTTTGGCCTTGTCGTCAGTCTGATCCCCCACAGTCCTCTCTACTGACGTAGGAGTTACACAACGAGGGGGACGAGCCCTGAGGAGCCGCTCTCGACTGAATCAACTTGTTTGGCAAACATGAAACTTTCAGGTTTAGTGATGAGACTCTAGAGCTTCGTGTTAATAATCAGTTTGTTATTTACTGAGCAGGAGAAACAAGAGCTGCTCTGGAGACTCAGACGCTGGGGTGTCAAACTCAAGAGCACCGTGGGGCAAAATTTAAAACTTGGGAGAAGTTGTGGACCAACCTACACATTTATGGAAAAAATCCTTCTCCAGAAACAACAATGAACCTTTGCATATGAACCAAAACAAATTATACTTTATCATTGAAATTGAAAAAAGCAGAGCTAAACACTGCAATAAATGACAACATATTTACCACATGCAAAATCAAATATAAAGTAATTTGGATTTGCCATTTTTCATTTGTAGTTTTTTTATTTAAAGTTCAACAGGAAACATTTGGCAGACTCATTGTCCACTTTTAAATCTCTTTTAAAGACACATTTTTATTGATGTGCTTTTGTGTAGAGATTTTAGCTGAGCGTGTCTTTAATGCCTTATCCTTTTTTTTTTTTCCCTTTGACATTATCACAGGCAGGGTCTTGAATCCTCTGTCTCTGTCTTTCTTTTTTTCCCTTCTTCTGGTAGTTTTTAATTTCTGTGAAGCAGTTTGTCACATTGTTTTGAAAAGTGCTTTATAAATAAAGTTATTATTATTATTTATAATGATAATGATTATATTATGAGTATTATTTATTATTTATAATAAAGATAATAATGAAAATAATAAAGATAATAATAATAATAAAAATAATGAAAATAATAAAAATAAATAATTCAATAATAATAATAATAATAATAATCATAGTAATATTTTCACAGGCTAAAAATACACTCAAAGATAATAGAGCAGTTAAGTTTTATTAAAATTATTATTATGGTTATTATTATTATTATTAATAATAATAATAATAATAATAATAATAATAATAATAATAATAATAATAATAATATTTTCACAGGCTAAAAATACACTCAAAAATAATAAACCAGTTAAGTAATAATAAAAGACAATTAAGTCTGTTTTTTTATATATGTAAACAGATATTCTGCCTCCTAAATGTCCAGAAAGCTTCTGTTTTCTGTCTTAATTTTTTGCCAATTTTGGGAGGTGCCAGTAGTACCATGAGACTGCTATGATTGGCAACACCAAAACTCCAGCAGAGGATTCTGGGATCTGTAGTTGCAACAGTGTGTGGGCTGTATAATACCTCTAATATACATAATATATGAAATACAATAGCTCTAGCAGTCATTTGGTTTTGCCCTGCAGGCCAAATATAATTGCACTGAGGGACAAATTTGGGCCGCGGGCCACAGTTTGACACCTATGCCTTTGAGAGTTTAATCATGATATGAAAAACGATGTTGATGTAAAGTGAAGCTGCTGGTTTTATAAAGTTGTTAAACAGATTGACATGACTACCCTTCAAATGCTTCATTTCCCACCTGTTTTCATCAGAAATCTGTCTGTAAAGTTCTGATTGAAAGTTATTATTATGGCATGATTAAGGTCCTCTTGAGAATAATATCTCTAACACATTTCAGGTCTAAAATTATTGATTTTTTTAAACCCAGACTTTTCCAAACATGCATGTTTGACGCTAGAAATGAAAAACAGGACACAAGGTCACATTTACAGTCCAGAAAACGAACACTTATCTTTACATCGACTGTCAACAACATCTGGCCCTGTTCCTCCGTCTGGCTCAAACAGTATGTTCATCACAAAAAGCTTGACCTGGTATGTGAAGTGTGCTGTCCTAACTATAAACCTGTGTAGTGTCTGACGGAAAGAGGAGTTGTGTGTAGTTTGGGCCTTTCTGCTGTTCATCCTGTTCCTGTGTGAGCTAAATGATGCTTCTATCAAATGCAAGTGTATTTCAAAAGCAGCAGCTTTTGAGACACAGTTTTGCAGTTACACACTTCCAAAGAAACCAAAGAGAAACCAATACATCCATCTATAGCTAACTTTCAGCAGTAATCTACTGTTTTTATGAAATACGGTTTGTATTGTAGTCAGCAATGCATTGTGGTCTGGTAAATTTGAAGCAAAAACCCATAATGCTGATGTTTTAAATCACAGTAAAATACAGTATTTGTGGAAGAGTCAGCATTTTTCTAGAGTTGGATGCAATGTGGGATATAACCATGAGTGAGGAGGGCACACAGTGGACATGAGACACTGCTGTACATGGATGGACCACACGGGTGACTCATGCTGGCCGTGCCCCACGACTACATACACAAATTGCAGTCATACATTATAATTCAATGTACTGCTTATACAATATATTCAGAGGCTTATTCATTTGAGTTAGACAGAAGAAGATACCGTTCTTTGAGAAATCCTTGACATCCAGCCTTAGCTGCTGACAACTGGCCCAAGCTGAGGAGTGTTGCCCACCAGTCTATGCAAGGGCAAAGACAGCTGTGACCTATGTGATACACCCATGTAGGGTCTCATGTCCACTGTGTGCCCTCCTCATTCATGGTCAGAGAGTGATGAACAGTAAAATACTGTAAATTTCTGTTACAGTAAAAAAAAAAGAAGTATATTTTACAGTAATATAATGGCAACCCTGCTGCTAGTTGTTGGAACTAAAGGAAAAAGCAGATACTGATGCCCCCCCCCCCCCCCCCCCCCCCCCCCCCCCNATTTGAGTTTGACAGAAGACAATACCGTTCTTTGAGAAATCCTTGACATCCAGCCTTAGCCGCTGACAACTGGTCCAAGCTGAGGAGCAAAGACAGCCTGTGTGACCTATGTGATACACCCATGTACACCCATATAGGGTCTCATGTCCACTGTGTGCCCTCCTCAATCATGGTCAGAAAGTGATGAACATTAAAATACTGTAAATTTCTGTTACAGTAAAAAACTGTTTATTTCACAGTAATATAATGGCAACCCTGCTGCCAGTTGTTGGAACTGAAGGAAAAAGCAGATACCGATGCCCCCCCCCCTTGTCCTGCATAGAAAACATCTCAACTGGGATCGCCCTTTCATGCCAGTAATGCTGGAAAACTATGACAGGTCTAAGTCAGAAACATTAAGGGTTACTTTTCATGTCATTTTTTATTTGTTCCAAACATGAGAGTTTACAACAATACAACATTTAACCCTGTGGTGCATAGTGGTCACTACAGTGGACACCTATTTCAAAATTATTTACTCCTAAATTCAATGGTTCATGTGGTGAAAATTCATATTAGCCTGTGTCAAGATATTTCTATTCTTCTTAGGGCCTGAAAAAAATGTTTTCATTTTTTGTCCCAAACATATATATTTTGAACATGTTATAGACAGACATTTGAGGGTGAAAAAGCTTATATACTATAAATTAATCAGTGCTAAAATGGATGAAAGAGAGTTAAAAAGTTTTGTAAAACATAAAAAAAGATTATTCATGAAATTACTGGAGAACAAAGAAGCTGGAAGAACAAAGCTCTTATTTTTAGCCGCCCCTATTCTGAACTAAAACTTCAGAATATATCCCCACCGTCACCATCAACCCCACTCTTAAAGCCTTTCAAAAAGGAACTCAAATCACAAGATTGACAAGCTGGGAGCATAAAAAGGAAAAAAAAGAAAAGAAAAAAGGCAAAGAACAATGAATCAAATTAAATTTCAAGTTCATAACTTCTAAACTGACTCTCTTTTTAAACTGAAAAATATTTTTGACTTTCTGGCCAAAGACTAAAAGAACTTTTCCTTAAAAGGTCATTTTTTCTTAACTGCAGTTGACCCTCTTTTTCATGCGCACACGCTCACACAGCAAAGCACCAAGTCAAAGTGAGAGGCCTGTACGTAATGCCTGTCCCTTTGGCCCTTCTCTGATAAAGCCAAATACGCACATTTGTGGGTAGAGTCAACAGATCAATGGCTTTTACGTAATGACACAGATCCTGGGGCCTTATAAATACTGACGGGAAACTCAGTCAGACATCATCATCGAGCAAACCGAAGAACAAGCAGCAAACAAGAGCAAAAAACATCTACTCTGCTTTTAAAGATAACAGGGACTAAACAGAAAATTTATTAGAATCAAGGATAAAGCAAAGTTTGATTACTTTCAGCTACTTTTATCCGATTTTGTCTCAGTGTCAGTGCAAGACTAATCTGCAAAATGCAAGCCGTTCGACAGTGTTCAGTGTGTGCAAGAGGACTTCTGCGCAACCAGCCGGACTTTTCATTTCTGACCAAGAAGAACGAACTCAGGAAAGGAGCGGCCTGTGTCCGTTTCATCAGGTCGGTTTCACATAAATGAAGGATTTTTACTTCAAATTGGACTCTTATTAAAGTGAGCTGCAACACAAGTCATCATGATTAAACTAACCTGCTTATACCTCTTTTTCTCTGCAGCATTTCTGAGAGTGGTCAGTTCAAACCCGGAGTCCAGAAGTTGGAGGAGAAGACGATCACAGCGCACATGAACATCACATCTCCAAGTGCTACTCGAGGACTTAACACTCTCCCTTTCACACAGGTTTGTTCTTTTCCAAACAGAGATGCTCTTTTGATTCAGAAAAGTTAATCATTTTTATAAAAATTGAAAAAAATGGTGTATGAAACAGAAGCTTCTCTCTTTTTATAGCATGCAGAAGACCTTTCTCAGGCCTCCCTGATCAGAAGAGCTGCTTCAGTTGCCACAGATGGTTCCTGTACTTTCCTCTCACAAAGCACCCTGGCTCTTATTGATGCCCTCACAGATTACTCAAAGGTATCCTCTTTTCCTTATCATATTATTATCCATGCTTTAGAGGCAGAAAGTCACATACAAGTGACCCTGTACTGTTCCTGACTCCATGCTCTCTCTGCTTTAACAGGCTGTGCACACACGTGTCGCTTTCCAAAGACGTTATTTAGCCACACTGGGAAAACTGACCCCAGCAGAGGAAGATTCAATCCTGGAGGTGGTCAAAGCCAAACGTGCAGAGGTGAGTTTCCCCCCTGAAAAGAATTGTTTTCTCACAACTACAATTGGCTCTGAACTTCTAATCAGTTGAATTGTTATTCATCGTTTCATTCATGCTTGTTCTTGTAGGCAAGTGAAAGATTAGAGGACTGCAAACGCTTCGAATCAACCTGGATCCATGCCATCAACTTTTGCAAAGTGGCAGCTGAGGCAGCACAGGACGCAGGTAAATTCAAGTTCGTCTCAGGCTCAATGCAAATGGAAACAATCACATGTGTAATACTAGAATATTTAAGGAAAGTTTTTATCAGTATTTTGAGGTTTTGTTTGCTTGTGTCTCCAGGAGCTGAACACGCGTCCATCACAGTGAGGTCGAACATCCAGGTGGCCCAGGCGCAGGTGGAGGAGGCTCGTAAACTGTCGGCAGATGTGGATAAGATGCTGGCTGAGACTAAAGTGGAGGAGATCCAGAGGATGGCGGAGTACGCTGCCTTCAGATGGGACAGCGAGGAGCACGAGGTGCACGAGGCTTATCTGAGAGAAGACTGAAGCAAACGGCAAAATACGGAGAAAAAAATCAAGATCTGATTTTTTTATTTATTTGATTTGATGTATTTTCCTTTGACGAGATTTAAAAAAATACTTAAGAACAGAATATATTGACTATAAGCATTTCTAATTCTTTAAAGATGAAGAACTATTTATGACTATTTATTCGATGGGTGACTGTGAGCTGCTTTGGAGTTGATGGAAAATGATTATGGGATATCTTGTATATATGTTTGCCAGTGAGTTTTATCCATCATGCATCACAGTTTTGTTTATTGTATTGCTTTCTGTGAAAATAAAATATATCAAAAGAAAAACTGCTGTTCACATTATTATTTGTTGTTGGTATTTCCACACTGTAAGCAATTGCTGTTAATTTACAGACAATTTTCAGCAATAATCTACTGTTGTTATGAAAAATGGTTTTGTATTGTTACCAGCAATGCATTGTAGTCTAGTAAATTTGAAGTGACAAAACACAGCAGTATGCTGATGTCTTAAATCACAGTAAAATACAGTATTTGTGGAAGAGTGGGCGTTTTTCTAGAGTCAAATGCAATGTGAAATGTAACCATGAGCGAGGAGGGCACACAGTGGACATGAGACACTGCTACACATGGATGGATCTAATAAATTGCCAATGGGATAAGAAAAATTCCCCCGTGAAGTTTCTTGAAATCAGAAAGATGTCTTAATACAAGATTTTTTTCCCCCTATCCCATTGGCGGATTTATTTGACTTATTACAAGCAATTCAGACTTTCATTTTTGTCTTTAAAAAGCTTGAAATAAAACATTTTTGGGATCTGGTCTCGCGAATGTGGCTCGAATCAAGAATAATAAGACAATTTTTGCTAAAAATAAGACATAATGACTTGATTACATTTTTTAAAATCTGTTTTTACAATGCGGTGAAAGAGAATAGAGGTGTGAAGTGCTTTGAGTTGTCGGAAAAATTAGAAAACCGCCATATAGGTTCTGCTCATTCTACCATGAGTCACAGAAAACAAAAATAAAAAAACATATTAACAAAGGCATTATAACGAATAGCCCTCAAAAGTCCTGTTTTGTGACTTAACTTATTCTAACTAGCAGAGAACCTTCATTAGGCTGTGGCTGCCATTTCGAAACATAATTATGTTTGTTTATATAAAAAGGGTGGAGTGACCCTGAAACATGACTCAAAGTTTATAAAAAGTGATGACACTGAACCCCACCCAAAAAATATGACTCAAGTGATGATTTCAGATTATTTGGAGACTGGGCTGTATTTGTTTTATTTAACATTGAGCCTTGATGGAGGTGAGCTGCCTTTGTTAAAGCATTAAATTTTAAGAAAATAAAACAGAAAAGCAAACTCTGACTCCTCTTTACACAAAACATAACAACCCTTTCACAGTCACCTGGAGAACAACGATTCAGAAACATAAATCTTACTTTTAAAACAACCAAAAGTACTCTAATTAAACTGAAGGTTTATGTCGAGTTTGGTTAACGATGATGAAATATTCACCTACTGTTTCTAATGTTTTGATGAGCCAAACAGTCTCTGAATAATTAATAAAGCCACTGATCAACAGTTTAAATTGGTTTCACTGGAGTTTGTTTTTCCACACAGGGATGCGATTAAATGGACTTGTTTTTAACTTGATGATTACATCACAATAACACATTTACACTTCCCAAAACATCAGAAGAAGTAGTGTTTACTCAAGTGTAACTTTCAGAAAGTTATGTCATTGCCAGCAGCTTTTCAGTGTGTGAGATTTGGAGTAAGATCTCGCTGATGCAGTTTCCTGTCATACCTTTTGTCTCAGTCATGATGCATCAGTTTAGTTTGTAGAAACATTACATGAAATGTTTTTACAGTGTTAAACAAAAACACAATAATTCTAGAATTTTGTTTATTTTTCATTACTGTTGAGTTAACCCTCATCTTTATCTTTATTCAACATAACCAGTAAATGGTTTGAATAATTAATGAACCCCATTAAGCATCACCTTTAATGAGAGGCAGCATCAAATTCATACTCCCTCAAGCTCTGTGTCAGCAAACAAGAACATGCATCAACAGAAAAACAACTTTGGAGCGAAAACAAGTGTGTAGATGATACCACAGTTTTTATATGATTTTTACATTAATGCAACACTGAAAAAGGGCCTTAAAAGCATTTGGCAAGCTACACGGATCTCTTTCCTCACTACCACAGTCATCAGCTAACGTTATGTTATCATTAAGACTTTGACTTGATGTAAATAGATCTAGTCGGGTCTAATCTGATCGGGAGGCTTAGAAACAGCATTAACAAATAACCTATTTTAGCACTCATGAGCTTATTTCAACCCTGTCATGCCTAACCCATGAAAAAGTCAGAAAATTACAACTTTTTATATTTCTTGCATCGCATTTGATACTATTTGAGTTGATTTTTTAAGCAAATATGCATTCATGTGATGCGGAAAACACTTTTTTTTTTTTAAACTAACCATTTAGATGTTATTCTTACTGCAACCTCTTGAAAATCAGCAATGATAATGCTGAAAATATGTCAGTGGATGATGTCATAGGAGCCACCATTTTGAAAAGGTGGTAAAAAACATGTTTGTTTTTTTAAAAATATATATTTTCAACAGGCTTTCACAGAAAGTATTTATCATATTGATAAGATATAAGTCTTTGAAACTTATGTGGGTCAATGACAAAAAGTTCTTTGAAAATGGATAAAAAACATATTTTTGAGAGAAGGATTATTTTTTCTAACAGATTTCAGTAGTTGACCAACATTTCAAAGATTTTAGGTTCATTATTTTTTAGTATTTTTAATTTGAGCACCCAAAAATGTCAGGTGGCGCAACCAAATATATGAAAATATATTTATATGTTCCTGTTATTTTTTCTGTGTGAAATTATTGGCAAGTATCTCTCAAGTTTCTGTAGTGACTCATACATTTTCATTTTGTGTGTTTCATTTCTTTTATTTGTGAATAAGATGAATAATTTTGTGTTAAAATAACATTTCACATTATAACATTGGTTGTTCCACCTGACATGGAAATTGTTCCAGTCACCAATGAAGTGAAAAAACCTTTTTTATCAGTATTTCAGAGAAATCTACAAACTTTTCCACTTGGTCACAAATGTCATTTGGGCTCCTCTGGCTGATGCAGTTTCCTGTTTTATTCTCTTCACTTTAAAATAAAAGTCTAATGTTACGGTTGCACCACCCTGACATTTGACAAGGTGAAAATTACGGGACAAAAGTTTTTTTAAATTTCTCAACAGCTTTAAAATTCTTTTTATTTGCAAAGAATGTTTTATTTAAAAAGGTTCAAGCATAAAACAATGCCACTGTATTTTTAATTTCCATTTACAGTGACTGACATTCAATGTTTAGAGTTTAATTACTGTGGATACTTGTCAGGACGGTTGCACCACCTGACATTTTGGGGGTTTGAGGAACCAAAACACAAAAAAACATGTTATATTTTAATAGTTTAAAGATGTGTTCAAATAACACAGGTTTCATAGAATAAAGAAATACATGTGATGAAACACTCAGTTCATGATGGAAGGAAATATTGCACTCGGACACAAAAAAAGGGACGTCACGTCATTGACCCATGTATGAAATGTGATACGTTTGGCAATATAAGGTTAAGTTGATTATGATCAGTCATATATTGAGAAATGAGACTTTTTGGTGATCACAGAAAAAGTCCTCACAGTCCCTTTAACACACTCTCTTGTGTTTGTGTAATGATTTGTTTCGTAAAGGTAACGCCTATTATTCTTATGAACTTTAAATTAAATTTTTAAACTGATTTTTGTACATTTCTGTTCGTTATAAATAACTTTCTTCGGTAAAGATTTTTTAGCTTCGTCAGTGGAACCTTTGACCAGTTACGGGGAAGATTTATTGCGGCGGACCAGGATGGCCGCGCTACGAACGTTAAGGAGTTCCCTTCGTCTCCTCAGGTGAGATGTTTACCTGTCGTTAAAAAGCCAAATAAAACAATGTTTCATTTTCAGTTTCTAACGGTTGAGTTTCACTAACGGTTTCCAGGTTTGAAATGTAGATTAAAGTTTTTATTTCCTTCGCGAACATTAAGAACAGGAACAATTCAGGTCAAACTTGTGATTCATTTCACTAAATAAACAATCACGAGACTGTTTCCACAGTTTAGTTTTTTTTCTGTAAGCAGATGGTTGATAAGATGTAATAACTGCACTTTATGGGACAGTGTCTCAATTTAACGAAACTGTAAATAATTTTCTTGACTTAGATACAGATGTGTCATCAGCACCTTCACTGTTTTCGTGGATTCAACAAGGAAGCAGTTTGTTCCAGTGAATTTTTGTAAAATATACAGTAAAATTGTGAACAACTTTTCAGAACAACCCCTCAATTTAAGGTTAAAAATGTTATTATAAACTTGAAATGACATTTTACCTTGTAACCGTCATTGAGGAGGGCACACAGTGGACATGAGACCCTGCTGTACATCGACACAGGCTACTTACACTCCAAGGCTTAAAACAGCTGACTTTGGCATACACTAATGTTTAGATCCGTTTTTTTCCGTGAGCAGAAGGTTCATAAGATGTAATAACAGCACTTTATGGGACAGTGTCTCAATTTAAGGAAACTGTAAATAATTATCTTGACTTAGATACAGATGTGTCATCATCACCTTCACTGTTTTCGTGGATTCAACAAGGAAGCAGTTTACTAACCGGTTAACCCGAATTGCGAGAAACCTGTTGTCTTATCACACATAGGTTTTTACACAAGCTGATACTTAATAGGTTCAGTTGTTAGATAAGACACTAGTTATTCTTTACTTGACATTATTTGTCATTTCATGTCATGTTTTTACACTGCAAAGAAAATGATGTTGTTACTATGGTAAACAAAAAAGGTGGCAGCTGTGGTTCCAGGGAATTTTTGTAAAATAAACAGTAAAATTGTGAACAACTTTATAGAACAACCCCTCAATTTAAGGTTAAAAATGTTATTGTAAACTTAAAATGACATTTTACCGTGAGTGAGGAGGGCACACAGTGGACATGGATGTACCACTTGTATGACAGGCTGACTACACTCCAAGGCTTAAAGCAGCTGATTTTGGCATATACTGGATGTCAAGGATAGCAATAAATAATAGCATTTTCCTCTGTAAAATTCTTGATAAAAATTCATGTGACTATTGTTTTAGCCTTAATTTCATGTCCACTGTGTGCCCTCCTCACTCCAGGTTACAAGGTTTAGTAAGGGACTGGGTTCAGTTCAGTTATATCTACTCATTTTTCTACACATTGTTGCTGTAGCCCCTTCCACCCTTACAGAACTCATAAAATATTAAGTAATGGTTACTAAAAACTTTAAGTTGTAACAAAATCCGAGTTTACAGTGTAAGGTGTTCTTCTTTTTCAGGAGTTCTGCTCGTTTCCTGGTTAGAAGCAGAAAACCAGGAAAATGGACAAATATTCTCTACAGTAGTTTTGCGTCCTTGACCGTCGGTGGTGGGTTATGTGCCATACCTTTCAAACAGGTGAGTAAGACACATGCTGAAAAAAATCCACAGCTCATAGTCCATGTTGTACATTCAGTAACCTGACTTTTTTTTTTTTTTTTTTTAATATCTGATTCAGGTCGACACCCTCTCTCATGATTCTCTAGTCAAACGAGCAGCTTCTCTGGTGACAGACAGTTCCAGCACTTTTCTGTCTCAAACCACACTGGCTGTCATTGATGCCATCACAGACTACTCCAAAGTAAGTGTCACAAAAATAATCCCGCTCAAGAATCCCAAGACTTTGTTTTTATCTTTTAAAGAAAAAATTTAAAGAAGCATGCAGAGTAGATGGTCAGAAGAATTTCACTGGAAATATAGATAACAACATAAGGTTTTGACTGAATTTTTAAGCTGTAATCTTAAAGCTAAAACTCAATTTGCCATTAGTAGTTTTCTATCCAGACATTCAGTAATCATTCTAGTACAGCAGGTGGCAGCATGCACCAACATTTTTCACTTGTTAAATGATCAGAAGCACAGTTTTTAAGTAATTTTTATTGATTTATTCAGCTTATTCCACACATAAACATACAAATGTCACCCTCATACATTCCCCCACCTTCGCTGTCACTCATACATAAAGACTCTTCCACTACCTTGGCGTATTTTATTGATAGTTTCTATGAAAGTCTAATATCGAGGCCCTTTGTGGAACTCAGATACAGAAAACAGATATATACAAATGAGCATGAATAATAATATTCCAGTTAATAGATAAGGCAAACCAAATATAAGGAACAAAGACTGATGGTAGTTTTTTACTTGTGCACAGAGTGAGTCAACTATTGCTTATTTTTCAGTCAAAATTTAGGGAGTTAAAAGTCAAACCGACCAGCTCAACCTGTTCTGTAACTCTACAACTTAGATACTACAGTATAATTACTTAAAGCATTAAGAATGTATTTCTTGTAGGAAACTGTCTTCTGGTTTGTGAGAGGAAGAAAGGAGAGTTTCTTCTTTTTCGTGTCACTTGCAGCCCCAGGTAGTTGATGAAATGCTAATTTTAAATGTCCTCCCGCTGTTTGCTGACAGGCTGTGCACACACTCATCGCCCTCCAAAGGCGATATTTGGATTCTTTGGGTAAACTGACTCCAGCAGAAGAGGACACAATCTGGCAGGTGATCATTGGCCAGCGTGCAGAGGTAAGTTTTTTTCCTGCCCTTGTTGGTGGGAACTTCTTAGGAACAAAGCTGAGCGAAGCATTTATTTTTTTCTGTTTGTCATTTACTGCAACATAAGCGTGTCAGCAGAACCAGCAGAGAAGCAAAGTTAGAAGGTGTTATGAATCCAGCTTAGGTTCTATGATTCTCTCTGCCTCGACAGGTTAGTGACAGACACGATGAATGCAAACGTTTCGAGTTAACCTGGATGACTGCGGTCAAGCTGTGTGAAACTGCAGCAGAGGCGGCGTACACGTCAGGTATGTAAACTGTCAGGATGTTGGGAAGTTTCTCTGAAGTCCTCACCTGTAAATACAACTGTTTAGCTTTAACTCCTTATGCTCCACCGAGGCGTCAGCACCCCATTTGCCATTCCTTTGTATCATCAAAGTATAAACACTAACGCCTTCGTCAAACATTGGAACACATCCTGCATTAGAAAGTTTAGATTCTTCACATTTCAGCTGCTAAGTTTGTTTTACAGTGTTCTTCACCAACAAAACGTATTTAGTGAAAGAATCACTAAGATGGGGGTCACAAAAAATTGGACATCCTACCTGGGTCATTGAATATTCACTCTCCTTTCCACTAGAGGAATCCAGAGTTCAAACATATCAGAAGTGTTGTTTCATCAAATTATTCCAAGTGGTGAAATTTCTCCTGTAAAGTCCGTTGTTTGTCTGTCTGTCGTGTCCGTTCTCATCAATAACAGCAGCTTCACAGTCTTAGAGCATTTCCTCCTCAATGGGAATCTGGCAAAACTGGGTGTGTTTGTTTCCCGTAGGACTCTAGCAACAAGACAAAAGTATCCCCATTTCGATACACAGAGATTTGATGCCAGGAGAGCCTGATTTATACAGGAAGTGCTTTCTGCTTGACTGGCTATTAGGAGCATTAGCTGCAGTTGCATAAAATCCCCCAAACAGGCTCATGTCTGGGCTGTCAGCCCTGAAAATCACACGTACAGTAACCAACAGCCTTACTGTTAATACGAGCCTGCTGTAGCGAGATAGACTGCCGAAAAAAAAGATTATTTTGCCACGTGTAATCATTTATATTGATGTACACAACAGGAACAGTACAATCTGTGACTGGGAGCTATAATTTCGTGATTTTTTGCAAACCGTACAAAGAGGACACTGAGCACTGATACAGCTGATTTTGTTCGCGCAAAGTCGTCAGATTAAACTATGGTAAATGATGGCGCATCTGCTGGCGTTTGCTGAGACTAAAAACTCTCTAACTCCTACAAGGTTTTACCTAGAAAGTTCAAATTTCACCCAGATGTTGATGACAAGGTGTAGAAGTGATGTGGTGGATGTTTCATGTCTGGCATGAAGCATCTGGAAGTTAATGATGTTCAAAAATTGGTTATAAATATGAAGACTAAAAAAACTGTTTCAGCTGCATTTATCCTTGAAATGTGACATTATCTGAAACTAGAGACTTTAATCTTTTGTAAATGAGGTGTCACTGATGAGTTTTGACTTTGTGGTTCTTCAGTTAGAAGTTTCAAAACGTAGCATGGTGAATAGGCCAGAGTTGGGTGGAGTGTAAGGAGTTAAATCATCCTCTCTGAGTTTTGTATGTTACTTTTTGTGCTGGTCTCTATTCAGCTGCTGTCACTTTCCCACTTTAGATGTTGTGTGGATCATTTGTTGTCACTCATCAAGCCTTTGTGTTGAACAAAATGGAGGTGACGGACAGCAGCGCCTGGTTAATGACCACCACTAATGTCTGAATTTCAGAGGTGTTTTTGCTTCAGCCTTTGAAACACCTTTCAGCAGTTTCACCATGTGTTTGCGTGTGTGTGTCCCCAGGAGCCGAACACGCGTCCATCACGATGAGGACGAACATTCAGGTGGCTCAGACGCAGGTGGAGGAGGCGCTGAAACTGTCGGCGGATGCAGAGAAAAAGCTGTCTGAGAGTAAAGTGATGGAGGTTGAGAGGATGACACAGTATGCTGCATCTTTAGTGAATACTAATGAAGAGGAGGAGGTGCCTGAGGCTTATCTGAGAGAAGACTGAGACACTGAGGTGTAATAAAACCTGGTCTTTCTTTTTTCCAGTCTCTAACATGATCGACTGGGATATATTGTACTTTATTTGTCTCTTTTTATCTATACATGCTGAAAAAGTGAATCACCAGTGTTGGACCAACATCAGTGTTTGGTCTTCAGTGACTATTTATTTGAATATTGGTTGTAAACCACTTTCACTGCTTGGATGATTATATTTACTTTTCAATGTGGTCATTTTGTGAAATGTGCTTCATCATGGTTTTGGGATGTTTTTCTGTTGAAGTTCACAGAATAAAGACAAGACACTGATCAGAAATATTAATTTAAGCCTTCTTTCACAATGAAGAATTTGTCCATTTCGTAATACATTGATAAACATTTTGTCGACTGATGCTGTAAAAAGCTTTAACCCGATAGAGCCCAGTAAACAGATTTAGCCCTAGATTTTGGTCACTCATTTCAGAGTTTAGATTTGAAACCAGATTAGATAAATCGATCTTTTCTTTACACGTAAAATCTGAAATCCAGTACAAGCGTAAACAACAAACGTTACCACAGTTGTTCCCATCACTTCCTACACTGAAGACATGTCATCACATTTTTCATCTTTAAATTTTTTAAGGGATGCAGTCATGACATTTTTGCAATCAGAAAAAAGTCTAAAACTTTCTTTTTTTATGGTTAATTGCACTTTTTTTAGCAAATTATTCAGTTATTCTGGGAACAAGCCTTTACATTTCATTAAAATTTGGGATTGTATCAACGCAAATCAAACATTTTTATGCAAAAAAGGCAACACAGAAAGTAAAAATGTAATGATTTACTCTTCACTACTTCTTGGTCTTTACACCAAAAGGAAAAAAAAACACAATCAGGACACTGCAAAGGTCCAAATCTATTCCAACAAATAAAAATCTATGCAATCAGGTTATTCATGCCACTTTATAAATAAGAAACAGGTTCAATTTGGATTAAGGAGAAACATGTTAGATGAGATGTTGACCTGAAAATGTCAGGAAAACTGAGTTGTAGACAATAAATACCCTCAAATATTTGTATTTTTTTCCACTCATTTCTGTGATTTTAGGAAGTTTTCTATACATTGAACAGTTTTTGTATCATGTAGGCTGCATATGTCTACTGAACTGATATAAAGCTGCTTCATTAATGTAAAATGACATCTGTATTCTGTAATTGAACCAACCAGATGTATCATTGTTTTCTCACTGATTCTCACACATGAACCTCTGAGAACATCTTCAGTTTGATGTTGTTTTACGTATAGTTTGTTTTTTCTTTTTTTCACTCAACAACTTCACTTTCACTGCAAATTACCCGTGTCCTGGAGCTTTTACCCCGTTTATCAACTCCCTCCATGTCATCACTTAACCTCCTCAACTGTCAGCTCATTTTGTGACATCATAGAGGAAACAAACCGAGCGACCTCTCTTCAAAGTTTTTTTCCCAAGATGATTCTTGATGTGTTTGACGATTAACTCAGATTAAGGCCCAGAGTAAAGAGTTTGACAGATGTGGCATGTTCTGAACTTGGGACATTTTTAGAACCATCCCTAATGCTCATTTTCAGTCACACACAAATATTCTTGTTTTAAAATTCACAACTTTAAGATTGTTTGACTTGGTGGAGCATAAAACAGCTCAACTGTTATATAGAGCAAGAAATAACTCACTATCCAAAAAATTCAGATTTAATGAAAGAGAGGGGGTGTTATAACTTAATGGGGAATTTTAAATCTTAAGGTGAGAAGTGTGCGCACAACATTAAACAGTTTCTGTGTCAGGGGATTTAAAATGTGGAATAGAAATCCTGAAATAAAGCTTGAGTAAAAAAATTTTTAAAAAGACAAAGACACTCTATTCAAGAATTATTCTTATGAATAAACAAAAATGTGAATAAGGTATGAGCAAAGAGGGTTTATTTTGTTTTATAATCTATATTATGTTATGTTGCTAAAATTGCAGATATTGTATAATATGATTCAAAATAAGAACAAAATTGAACGAGGTGGGATTAAATAAGTGTATACTTCTTCCTACTCCTTTTCGAACAGGTAAACTGACAGAAGAAACTGCAGATTTAGGTTCCTGTCTCGTTATGTTTTTGTTATCACTTGTTGTATTTCTTACTGTTTTCTTTCAGTTTTCAGTTTTTAAAAAACAATTTTTTTGCCATGTTCGAAAGAAATAAATCAAATCAAATCAAATCATTGATTCTCATGATTTAGAGTTTCATTCAGGCACCAAACAACAAAAATAAAAATGTAATTTTAATTACCTGTAGGTCACCCCTATGACTTTAGTCAGTGCAAATTATGAACCCCACAGTTATGATGCTGTGCAGGTAGATTCATTTTAATCTTGATTTCTTTGACTTTCACTTTCTCCATCTGAATCTATCAATGAAATTTGATTGAATTCAATTTTTCAGTTTAAGCCTTCATGTGTTTTCAAATAATGTACTATGTACTGATGTTTATTGTGAATTATTTAGTTAATCCTATGATGGTGTAGGGTTGGCTAGAATAAGCCTTGGGGCATCAGCATATTCCTTTTTTGGTTCCTGTCTGTTCTCTTTTTTTGTATAAACATGATTTATTTTGTTTTATTCACCAAAAAAAACATTAATTCATCCACTCACTCATCAAGGGAGGCATTCTGGGATAAATATATCTATTATCTCCAGCAGATGGCGATCTTTGTACATCAATTGTTGCTGCTTTAGTTCGATGCCTTGCTTTGCAGTTTTGACTTCTCTGAACTTTTTCTAGTTGAACCGTTTTATCCGACCGTAATTACAGTTTTTGAGTGAAATAGCTGTGACCTTCATGATTTTATTCTGTGATCCTAAATTGTTACAGAGTCCTGACTGTGAATATTTAGGACACACTGGTGCATATGAATGTGACACCTGTGAATACAGATACACTACGCACTGATGTGTTCCCACTTTAGTTCTTATCTTTGTAGAATTGTGAAATTAAAGAAAGTTAGTAAAACAACCAAAACAAAAGGATCTGATCTGCAAGTTTGCAACTAGGTCGACTCATCCAATGATGTGCGTCGTCTTAATTGTGTTCACGTAAAGGTCACCGTGCGCTGCAGAGGGTCAGTTCTTCAGGAGCTCATTACAGCGAAGACTCGCTAAAGTTGCAAACACAAGTGTGAAGCGTCAGCAGCGAGGTGACCTCTCCCTGCTCGATGGTCAAACACTGGCAGGGGATGGGACCATGAGAGCAGCGACAGAAAGGGTGAGGGGTAAAGTGAGGGGGGTGTTTGAGGTGTGCAGAGACCAGCTCACCAATGTGACTAGTGAGGAATGTTGTGTTTAACAAAGGCTGTTTTCACAGACTGTAAAACCAAATGTCCCAGACAGTCTGTGTGGACGTACGTGCACCCACTGGTCACAGGGAGGTGGTGCCAGTGCAGCTTCGCCTGCCTGGAGGAAAAAGTAATGCTGCTAACGGAGTATTTCAGCAGCATAGAACCTGAATGAGGTAACCACAATTAGAAAGGTCACGGGCCATAAATGCTCATAAACTATTTAGTGCTACCGAGGGGGGTTTGAGCATTTATGCAGCATCACTTCTGCCAAATAGCGTGAAAAATCCCTCTCTGCATCTTTATCAGCCAACTTAGTGATATCATTAACACGCTAAATGTTTTGTGGGAGAAAACAAGACGTGAAATATTATCTAGTAAACACAGAAGGCTGCTCACTGCTCTGACTTTATGGTTAAAATGCAAAAGAGCCCAGGAGGGAGATTGATTGGTGAAAAGGGCAGCACTTTCACCTGGGGATTTATAGCTCTTTGAGGGTATAAATAAAGCACCAGAGGGTAAAGAGGCAGGGGGTACGGCGTGGTGACACATTATGGGTCACGCTTTAATTACGATAAAGCCAAACAGGGAGGAGTGGGTTCAATTCTGAGGGAGATGGAGGCTGACATCCACTTGGTGAGGACACTGACATGAGCTTTGAGGACGTCACTGCAGAGTGAAACATGAGGGACTCACATTGGAACTAAAATTTTTGCTTATCTTCAGTGAAATTACGATGTTCACCTGAAACTGCTGAGGGAGCGTAATCATCATAACACCGTGCCGCACGCAGCGCAGGATTCCTGAATGTGTAAAAGCTGTAACTATCTCAAAGAAGAAGAACAATGCAAGAGAGGGATTCATTTCCACTTCTGTTTTAGGACAGAGGAGTCTGAATGTTTGTGCTTAAAGCTGGGAAGAACTTGCTATTTCAGGATGAGGAAGCAGAGAAATGAGTTCGCTCCACGTGACTGATGTGTCCTTCAGCAGCTGCTGCTCCCCTGAGGTTTATATTAACTTTCACATTCACTTCCTCGTTTTTTCCCACAGTCAGAAACAATGGTTACACATCATCCTGATTGTAGGGTATCACACGAAACTTGTAGCCATTATTGGTAGAATTGTATTATATATATTACAACCCCAATTCCAATGAGGCTGGGACGTTGTGTAAAATGTGACCTGAAAAACTTTGTTACTTTTGCGCAAATATTTGCTCATTTGATGCCTGCAACATGTTCCAAAAAAGCTTGGACAGGGGCAACAAAAGACTGTGAAAGTTGATAAATGCTGAAAAAACAGTTGTTTGGATCATTCCACAGGTGAACAGGTTCATGGGAAACAGGTGAGTGTCATGATTGGGTAAAAAAGGAGCATCCCCAAAAGGCTCAGTCCTTCACAAGCAAAGATGGGGCCAGGTTCACCACTTTGTCAACAACTGTGTGAGCAAATAGTCCAACAGTTTAAGAACAATGTTTCTCAACGTCCAACTGTAGGAATTGGTGAATTTGATCATCTACAGTCCATAATATCATCAAAAGATTCAGAGAATCTGGAGAAATCTCTGCACGTAAGCAGCAAGGCCCAAAACCAACATTGAATGGCCGTGACCTTTGACCCCTCAGGCGGCGCTGCGTTAAAAACCCAAATCATTGTGTAAAGGATATTAGCACGTGGGCTCAGGAACACTTCAGAAAACCATTGTCAGTTAACACAGTTCATCACTACATCTACAAGTGACAGTTCAAACTCTACCATGCAAAGACAAAGCGAGACATCAACAAGACACACAAACGCCGCCGCCGGCTTCTCTGGGCCCGAGCTCATCTGAGATTGACTGAGGCAAAGTGGAAAAGTCTGCTGTGGTCTGACAAGTCCACATTTAAACTCTTTCTGGAAATCATGGACATGGTGTCCTCCGGGCAAAAGAGGAAAAAGATCATCCAGATTGTTACCAGCACATTCTACTCTGTTTTTATTCGCATTTTACACAACGTCCCAACCTCATTGGAATTAGGGTTGTATTATATGTCAACTACCTGTCTGCAGTTATCAAATTTGGTCATTTTTCTAAACAAAGGATGCTTTATAAGGTATTGTAAATGTGTTTTTCTCTCCACAATCCATCACATTTAATTTTTGTGTGTGCCTGAGACTTCTTCCAAACACATAAACTTTCACAACCTCCACCTCTAAAAAAGACTGGGCATGTTTAGAGACGCTACTGTGTAACCAGTTGCAGGCCTGATTGCTGAAACACCCATGGGATCTGCCTCGGTGTCTCCTTGAGCAACACAATGAGTCTTTTATCTCTTCACCCACTGCTGTGCAGATCATAATCATGCTTCAAAAGTAAACAGTTATTTACAATAAATGGTTTCATTGCCGTGTAATGTGCCGGAAAATACCAGTTTTTGAAAGTGCGGTGGTTGAACAAGGGGATTACCCACGGATCGGAAGGAAATTTTACTCCCATTTCAGTGGAAGAGAGATAATCATACAAAAAAAAAATCATCACTTTTTCAAATGTGCCATCACAGATTTCCTCTGTTCTGACCACGAACAGTTTAACCCTTTAAATGTTCCTGCAAAAACAAATCTCTCCCACTCTCTGTAACTCGTCCAAGCGTTAAATATTAACACAATGTGAGACATTTCATTAGAAAATATGCATAATTTAAGAGCAGTATAAACTGAAATAGTAAATGTTTTACACTAGAAACCATGACTAGTGAGGACCTAAGATGTGGGCAACAAAGCCAATGTCAATTTGTGCCTCTTATCATGTCACTCAATGTTGCCTGTCTGCTATGCAAACACTATAAATCAAATAAAAGCGCAATAAATCAGATTACCAAACACTAATTGCCGCAAGCCTCCTGAGACTTTGGGGCCCAAGGGCAGCTGTCTATATTTCTAATACCATCTAAGACTGCTGTTGTTAATTCTCTCTAAAACCAGTGCTTTCTAAACTGGGGGCACGATGAGGGAGTCACCATAAAGCTTNAATACAAAACTCTCTAAAACAATAATACTGTTACTCATTACATCTCAGAAGTGTCCTGTTCTTAAAAGTAAGGAAAAATCTAACCTAATGGGGGGTGATTGGGACCGTGTGTGTGCGTGAGTGCGTGCGTGCGTGCGTAGGCTGCGTGAGATGCACTTTGTTGTCCTGCTGAAGTGGTACAGCCCACGCGGATCGGTCGCTATGGAGAAGAACTCTGCAGGAGCGCGAGCCAACGATCCAACCAGGCAGCAGCAGCAGCAGCAGCAGCGACACAGTCAGAGAGAGAAGCAGAGCAGGGACGAGAGAGCGAGGAGGAGGAGGACGGACTGAGAGTGCCACAGCGCACAAAACACACACAGGAATCATGGAGAAAAGGTCCCCGCTACAGAGGAGTTTACCATCAAACGGACTGCGACTTTTAACGTCTCTTCTCACCTTATTCGGGCTAACGTGTGAGTTTAACGGTTCCTTTGTCATGCGGGGCTCGTGCTACTTTTGGGGGGAGAAGTTGCAGTGAAGTGAAGTGGAGCAGCTCGAGGTTTTTCAGACTCTCTGATTCAAACGGAAAACCGGCTGCTCCTCGGTTAGTTTGACTCCTCTGTGTCCCGTTAGAAAGAAACTAAAGGAATTTCAGCTAACGGTTTTGCGTTTGAGCAGTTACTCGCTCCTCGTTGCGGCGGTTGGGAAGTAACTGCTCGCGTCAGTTAACCGTTAACTCGTTGAATTCAACTTGTATAACGTCACTAATTGTCGTATATGTCAACTTTTTCCACTACTGCCCGAGAAGACGAGCTAACGCAATTTGATTTTCAGTCCTAACCTTACTCTTGAGAACTTTACTGGTGGCACATTTTCCAGCCAACCTTTCTCACTTAGTCACATCAGTGGGTGAGCTTTCATTACTCAGAGTTTAAGGGAAATACCGACGGTTGTCCATCCAGGGCCGTGTTCCCATTTTCTTTAGATTGGGGTGCCCCAAACCTACTGAAGAGTATGATGGTGTATTAGAGCCACAAAAAAATATATATATATTTACAAGGTTCCTACACATCTTTAAAAAGTCTTAAATTCATGTGTATAAAACCAAGGCCTTAAAAAGTCTCTTAAATTAATTGAAATTTTATATTCTGGTCTTAAATAAATTATTCAAAGGTCTTGAATTTCTCGGGGCAGGATTTGTTGATATTTTATTTATTTATTTTGTGGGACTTTTCAAGAAGGAGATGTAGAGAGGATACTGTCTTACAAGCTGCCGATGAGAGCCCGACTGATACTGGATTTTTAGGGCCGATTCGGATACCGATACTTATACTCGGGACAAAAGAAAGCTAATATACGATATATCGGACAATATCCCATATATCTGCTGATACAAGAAATAAGAACATTGATATACACAGGAGCTGTACACGAACATAAATTGTGTTCATGCGTTAAAACGCCATATTATTATCTTATATTAGGTAACGGTGGACGTGCAAATAAACAGTAGCATAATCATTGGCAGAGGGCAGCATGCACCTGACTTGTGACTATATGGACACATACATTTGTGATGCCACTTCATAAATCTGCAAATTTACAACTTTATTACATTTTTTTTAAAGTGACGGTAATACATGATGGATTGGCATAACTCACTGTTTCTATCTCCATTGATCATATCTACTTTTATTTCTGACATATATGTGTCAAACAGACATTAAATTCCTATCAACAGTACTCTTACTTGAAAGGATCTGTGAAGCTCTACGCGTAATAATGAAATAGTCATACTTTTCTATATTATAATCGGTTATAATCTACAATATCAGCACAATAGCAGTGACAAACAAGGTTTGTACTTTTCTTTGATGCAATTTTCTTTCGGATTTCATGGATTTATGTTGTAGTCATGGAGCTGGACTGTCAAAAAAAAAGGTCAGAAGAGCAGAAGAAAGCCAAACAGGAGATTGACAACAGTTGAGCTGTTTGTGATAATGTTTATCCCAACTCACGTGCAGCAGTTACACTGTTTGCTATGCTGAGTGGGGTTGAAGTTGGTAGATGAGCACTGGTAGGACATAACCAGGCTTGAGCAACATTAGCCTGGTGCACTAAACTGCAGCGAACTGATTTTACAAAGCTTTCAATAGCTTTTTGTTACTTATGATAAATACATCACCATGTTGCTTTGTACTGAAAAGTAGTGTTAAAAACAGGATTTCCTCTCCAAAAGAAATTCAGACCTTGGCAGGAGTCACAACCTTCGGACGATGAACAATGGTGCTCGTGGGAAACTGAGTCTTTATCCTGGAAAAACACCACAGATTCTCACAGTGCCTTCAAGTAGCAAAGTGTAGGACTCAAAAAGTAGATGTCTATCATTACATTTTAGAATTAAAATTATATGTAGCTTAATGTAACAGTGCATAAATAGTTGCATTTAAGATAATTCATGATGCTCAGACAAGGCACTTTAGTTGGTTATAGTTTGAGATGTAAGGAAAGCACCTGGGATGGCCAATCAGATTTCATGGGGGAGTTGGACAGCCCCCCTGTGATTAGTTTCCCTCACACACTAACGTCTGGAAAGCCATTGTGGAGCAGCAGTGACTGGAATTGTACAGAAATAGTAACGAAACTGAGCACTCTGGGTGTCACTTCTGCTGCTGCGTGAAGAGGAGCTTCTTTGGTAAAAAAAAAAAAAAAAAAGTTTGCCAAACTGTTTAGATGCAGATGGGGTGGGGGGTGGTGGGGGGGGCTCTGCTGGGATTACTACCTGACAAAAGACAAAAGAAGGCACAAACACTGGTGCATGCTAACGTAAATACTGCCAAGGAATGCACCAATTTTTTTTTTTTTTTTCTTCCAAGGGGTAATAAAAGCCAAGGCCAGATATGCTGCGGTTGCAGTTTCTAAAAGAGCACTATAAAACATTTCCTGCATGAATAACTATAATAAGTGACATACCTCTAAGTATGACCATCGAAAAGCTACAAAACACTGACATCGGCCAGAGTTAATTATAAGTATGGGCCTGCTTTTATTGAACCAGTTCAACGTACGAACAGCTTAGAAACTCAATATGATTAGGTCTCGATGACAGAAAGGCTCAATGGGAAAAAAAATCAGAAGTGAAATCACAGAAAAATAATGAGAAATTGTTTTTACACCACTCAGAATGGCTCTTACTATTTTTTCTATAGGTTAAATTATCAACCTTGTAATTTATTATGCAGTTTTTGGGTTTAATTGTGAGTTTATTTTGATTTTGTCAGGCAAAGAGAGTTAACATTATCTACATTTTCATAACTTGTCTCTTTATTGTATTGATATCAAGGTATGAAAATTCAAAATATCAATATCCAAATATTGAAGATATAAACAATGTAGATTTTCCCAGCTCACCCCGCATGTAAAGCTCAGACTGTCACATGATTATTGGTGACTTTCTGTTAATATTAATGACTGACAGTGAGCTCTAATCAATTAACCCCACTTCCACTTCCTGTTCTATCACGATGCCTTTACTTTTCTGAAAATTGCTTAGTTTTCATTAAACCCAGAGTCATATTTATCATATTGATATGAAATTGTGCCCGTATCGTTCAGCCCTAATGCACAAAGAGCTACATGCACTGCAAAAACTGAAATCTAAGCAAGTCATTATGTCTTATTTTTAGTAAAAATTTGTCTTACTATTCTTGATTTGAGCCACATTTACTAGACAAGGTCATAAAAATGTCTTATTTCAAGTTTTTTAAGGACAAAAATGAGGTGTAAATTGCTTGTAACAAGTAAAAAAAATCTGCCAATGGGATAAGATAAAAGATTCTTATTTTGAGACATCCCAGGCGAATTCGTCGCAATCTACGCCTCATTTTTGTCTTAAAAAAACTTGAAATAAGACATTTTTATGACCTGGTCTGGTGAATGTGTCTCAAATTAAGAACAATAAGACAATTTTTACTTCAAATAAGACATAATGACTTGCTTAGATTTCCTTTTTTGCAGTGTGTTATCTAAAATATAGTTCTTAGTATTTGTGGACTATGTAACGAAGCGTTTCTCAATTTCATGAACTGAAATAACTCGATTTGTTTATACCATCTGTCTGCAATAAGAACATAAGTGACTGATATATCAGCCTGGCATTCATCTAAGAAGCTGAAGGTTGTTGTATCTCCAAACACTTGCGACACATACTTTTTCAAAGTCTTCCTTCATACCATTCCTTTTCTGTTTCTACCCACTAAACACCAGTTCATAAATCAACCAAGCTTCTGATAAACAAGGCACACTGCAAACTAAGCAGATTAGTTTAGAAACATGTGCTGTTAGTGCTCCATGTGTGTGTGTGTGTGTGTGCAGGTTTTTCAGTCTGACTCGTTGCCTCAGCAGCCAAACCAGCTGATGATCAACACAGAGGACAAACTACCCAGAGAAAGGTTCAGGTCCAGCCAGCGTCATGTTTGCAAGAGGCACGCGCGCAGCTTTTCAACTCTACATAACATATGGTTAGAGCCCATGTGGCCGAGCCTGCTGTTGTGTGTTTAGCAGAGCAGGAGGGGAGGACTCGGTGACACAAACAGGGTTGGTGCCAGCTTCCTTTACTGTGTCATTTTCAGACTCCCTGTAGTGGAGACAGAGCTGTGAGGAGGGGATTCATTCGAGGCGTGGCTGCAGGCAGTCAGGTCTGTAATTGAAGACCATCGTTTTGAGGTTTCTTCTCTTGGGGCTGTATGATTCATAATCTAAATAAATAATGTAATGGAGCTGACTAAATTACAGACCCAAACCGAAATAGACTCGAAGACGGAGTTCTCTGACTGA
Organism: Thalassoma bifasciatum; assembly: GCA_008086565.1. Classification (NCBI taxonomy): domain Eukaryota; kingdom Metazoa; phylum Chordata; class Actinopteri; order Labriformes; family Labridae; genus Thalassoma; species Thalassoma bifasciatum. The sequence goes on from RPOG01001562.1 coordinate 66,749, forward strand.
GCAGATTTGGATCCTGTTGAGGTTAATGTGCTTGAGTGGTTATTAATTGAGGAAAAGATGGAGTTACGAAGATGTTCTGATGCTCTGAGTTAATACGTGTAGCAACAGTTTTGCCATCACAGGGCTGAGGGCACATGAGGTCAAGAGTTTCTTTTTTTTTTAAACTTTCGTTGGGGAGTGGTTCAAAGTGGTTTACTTGCTCTGAGCTTAAGTTCATGTACAGATGTAGACAAAAGTTTCCAAACCTGTCATGCTTTTCTGCAGGAAACTAAGCAGGGAGTCTGGTTCCTAAGACAGGGTTCTTACACAACCTTAAAAGAGTCTTAAATTTATTAAAATGTTATATTCTGGTCTTAAATAAATTACTCAAGGGTCTTACATTTTTTTAATGTTATATTGATTTCATAAACTGTCTTACAAGCTGCTGATATAACTTATCTGCATCCTAGCTAATAAGTCTATGACTATGGGCCACTGTTTGCACTTTTACATACAGATATTAATCAATGAGCAACTTTATGTTCAATTAACAGTCAAAAAGTAAACTTGAATGAGTCTCATTAAGTGACACATGCTATAATTTGGTTGTAATGCAACAAGACCCCCAAACTTAATCCCCATATTTATGTGTTTTTGGTCTTAAATTTAATTCAAAGTGGCATTAAAAAGATCTTAAAAAGTCTTGAATTTGACTTGCCAAAACCTGCAGGTACCCTGTAAGAATTCTGAGAAAGATACTCTTACCATTCTCAATATTAAACAAGGGTAAATAAAGTAGACTGGACACTAAATATACCAACATAATCCAACATTTCAATCCTGTCTGTTGTTAATTTTCCACAGTAATTATACGCTATTGAAATTATATGCAAGAGGATTCAATCGAAGCCTTTGGATCCACATCTGTGGGGCTCAGCTGTTGCATTCATCTGATCCTCTCATTTAATCTTAAATCTCAGTTGTGAGGCAGCAGGCGGAAAACTCCTAATCACATTAAATGCACACAGTGTTTTCCTTTTTGAAGGAAGGCCATCAGCAGATGAGTTGGCTGCTTTATTGTGGGACACGGAGGCTGTGTGTGTGTGTGTGTGTAGGGGGGGTTCAGGGAGCAGCCTGTGGTCACCAGCTTCTGTTGACTCCACCCTTCGCTTCCTCTCCCCCGACAGATGTGACTGACTTTCAGAGGCTTTGTGTGGCAAGCTGTTCCCCCCGTGGTCCATTAGTGAATTCAGAGCTGTAACCCCCAGTTTGAGCTCATCCTGGAGCTCTCCACCCACTTCTTTCACAAACCCATGAAAAACTTCTGTACAAACCAGTTCTTGTCTTAATTACCCCAATTTAGGATGTTTATCATATACCTTATAGAGGAGACTATGAAGACAGCACTCATCCCCATTCATTGTTGATGAAGTTTTTTTCTAGAAATGCATTTTAAATTAATTTTGATGAGCATTTCAGTCATTTGTTTTATCTGACCATTCACATTAGCTCCCATTCAGCACAATTTGCCTCGCAGTATCAGTTTAACCTAGAGCTCTAAGTTCACCCAACCTCGAAAACGTGATGATAAAATAAGGTATATTACGTTGATGTGGAACTCCGGCCATTCTTAGCTTTATTACAGAACACTTGCACAGCTAGAAACATCACAACAATGATGCATGAAATACATCAGATACGTCAGATACGTCTCCGCTCTGTTGCATGTTGACTGCATTCATCACAACATGTTTAGTCTGGCAAGCGGCACCACTGTCACTGTCACTTCCCACTCCACTGATAAGTCTTTCTTCACTCATGTTGGGCTGTAAAACTGTAAACTTGCTGTCTCCGCTCATTATGTCTGTTTGTTGTAGTCGTGAAGTTAAATAAGATCTAAGTTGGATAAGGTTTGTTTTATTTTGAAAGTCACAGGCTCTTTTTGGATGGTTTCCAGGCCCTACTTCCTGTGCTGCTCAATGTTTTCGATGATTAATTGGGGCGTCACAGCTTTGGCATCCGGCAGAAATGGGATTGTGTCGCTGTTTCTTGAACAAATTAAAATCCATAGAGAGAGAGAGAGCAACCAAAAATCTGTCCTGCTGTTAAGACACTTTGTTTCATATCCTGCCACACTACAGCTGAACAGCACAGTCCGTGACAAAATGTGAAGTGACTTAAACATGATGTGATCATTTCGCCAACAAACCTTTGCCTCGTGTTTCTGCTGAACCTCGTAGCACACTGGATTGACTCCTTTACTCTTGAGTTTCAGATGATTTAGAAAACCCGTTTGTGACAAAATAAACATTTTAATGGACAGTTGTGTCCAGTATTTAGGTGTGTAGTCTCGCACCGTCTTGTAAGAGTTGTGTTCAGGGCAGCCTCGGATTTAAGCGCGCTGAATTGCATGCACAGAAATTCAGGAGGTCTCGTCTCATAAATTACACTTCAACATCAACTCTAGTTGGACAAAGTTAAATAGAAAATTAATACGCAAGAATGCATCAGAATGGAACTTGGTATCAGCAGAATACTCAGTCCTAAAATATCAGATTGGTATTGATATCCCGACTCTTCTACATCTGTTTTTTAGTCTCCAGTGATAAAAATTCTTCTTATTCCATCCCTTCTGATTCCAAGCACTCATTTATGAGCAACAGTTTTTGCAGCACTAGTAGAGATGTTCCTAAATCATCATTATTGTGGCCATTGAAGGCTATTTTCAGTCAATCCAGTGGAGACAATGCTGGACCATAAACACTAACCAGCTCACCGACACGAGAACTGCAAATTAACTCCTGTGTGAGTAGTGTTTGTTGAAAACTACAGTGCTACAGAGCATTTTAGGAAATGTCTCAGCTTTTTAATGTAACTTGAGATTTGAATCTTTGCAGAGATGAATGAGGAAGGGAATTAGTGGCAGAGACAGGATGGGAAGGTTGAATAGCTCTGAGATACAGACAAACTTGTTGTTTGAATGAGTCTTTCCATTTGATTTGAAGATAAAGATGTAAATATAGAGCCTCAAACTTTACCCAACCGTCTGGGTCTCGAGGCCAGTAACAGTGTTTTGGTTGCATTCATAATTTTGTGCTTCCTATCAGGGTCTACACTGGGAGTTACCAGTCATTAGAACCACAGCTCATTGGAAATCAGCCACTCAAAACAGAAGAAATGAGGGAGCATGCTAAAGTACACGGAAAATAATAACATTAGGGCTGTCATTTCTTTTACACTGTGTAAGCTTGCGTGTCTTGTCTGCTGATTAAATCTTGGATAGACAGGAATTGACTGTTTAATCACTGAGTCATAGGAAACTGCACTGTAAAAATGGCTTCCAGATATTTCCATGGTTAATTACCAACTGTGAATGAACAGAGGTAGACCTTTAAAAAAGCCTTTTTTGCCTGCTGTTTTCAGGAGTCAGGGTTTTCCCCCGAAACAACAGATCACAGTATGCGACCGAAGCCGGGGTCACATGGAGACACGGTTTCTCCAGAGCTCGTACTAAAGAGGTGTGCACGCAGGATGTGCACAGTCAGCAGCTGAATCCCCCAGGAAAGGAGTGCCGGGGTTATGGGAAACAGGTGTGGCTGCTGTTCACCACTCACTCTTGTTTCATTCAGCTGTCAGGTGGCCATGATGTTTGGGATGAGCACACAGTTGCTTGTATACACTGACACGCCCCCTACCACCCAAGTGGGAGATTATTAACACCTACCAGTCAAATACTGGGTTGCGCTGATTGTAGAAAGGAAGTTAACTGTGTGGGGCTGTTTTGTTTGCTTGTACACAAGAAGTATAGGGCAGCTAACAGGAGTAATCTCTTGAGTCTCCGCCAAAGTTTTCATCCCGCCTGCAGCTGTGTTGCACCCAACTACAGAGTTGTGTTACCTTGTGGTCGGACTGCGGTTGGTGTGAAAAAGGAAATAGACATTTGACAGTTTTGGAAGTTATCTGTCACAGTTCTGACCTTTATCAAAGCTTTTGAGTCCTCACAGAAACACAAATGCATTATTTGACTGCCTCATCTACATTTTTTCTTCTTTTATAAATATCTAACAGTCAAACAAATGTCAGCTAGATGAGGCCCTAAACCCATACATGTAAGTGGGTCAATAACAAAAAGAGGGTCTAAAAACATATTTTTAAAAAATTCTTTGAAAATGGATAAAAAACATATTTCTGAGAGAAGAATTATGTTTTCTAACTGATTTCAGTAGTTGACCAACATTTCAAAGTTTTTAGGTTCATTATTTTTCAGTATTTTTAATTTGAGCACCCAAAAATGTCAGGGGGCGCAACCAAATATATGAAAATATATTTATATGTTCCTATTATTTTTTCTGTGTGAAATTATCGGCAAGTATCTCTCAAGTGTCTGTAGTGACTCATACATTTTCATTTTGTGTGTTTAATTTCTTTTATTTGTGAATAAGATAAATAATTTGATGTTAAAATAACATTTCACATTATTACATTGGTTGTACCACCTGACATGGAAATTGTTCCAGTCACCAATGAAGTGAAAAAACCTTTTTTATCAGTATTTCAGAGAAATCTACAAACTTTTCCACTTGGTCACAAATGTCATTTGGGCTCCTCTGGCTGATGCAGTTTCCTGTTTCCTGTTTTATTCTCTTCACTTTAAAATAAAAGTCTAATGTTACGGTTGCACCACCCTGACATTTGACAAGGTGAAAATTTCGGGACAAAAGTTTTTTAAATTTCTCAACAGCTTTAAAATTCTTTTTATTTGCAAAGAATGTTTTATTTAAAAAGGTTCAAGCATAAAATAATGCCACTGTATTTTTAATTTCCATTTACAATAACTGACATTCAATTTTTAGAGTTTAATTACTGTGGATACTTGTCAGGACGGTTGCACCACCTGACATTTTGGGGGTTTGAGGAACCAAAACACAAAAAAACATGTTATGTTTTAATAGTTTAAAGATGTGTTCAAATAACACAGGTTTCATAGAATAAAGAAAAACATGTGATGAAATACTCAATTCATGATGGAAGGAAATATTGCACTCGGACACAAAAAAGGGACGTCACGTCATCGACCCATGTAGAGATAATAAATTAGCCTGTATTCCTGGCTTCTTTAATCTTCATATATGGTTCCCAGAGCTTGAAAAAACTCTCCGTTTGCTTTCCCTCAATGTAGCTTAGTCTCCCCAAGCCAAGTTCCCTTATCCATATTTTCAATGTAATGATAAATAATACATTTTATTTATAAAGCGCTTTTCAAGACACTCGAAGACGCTGTACAGACGATAAAAACAGCAAATGAAACATCACATAGAAACATTATAGTTTTAGAACAAATAAAAGGCATTGAATACATTTAAAAGCAATTCTGAAAAGGTGGGTTTTAAGGAGGCAACTAACAGTGTACAATAAGTCTCCTTGCTCACAAAAGTCCAAAGTGTTATAGTTTGGTCGGTTTCTACGTTTATGTTAAGTCCTCCAGGTATATTCCAAGCACACACAGTTTGACATTCAAAGGAATTTTTGCTTTAAAACCTCTGAAATACATTTGATAACATCTTTCCAAAAGTCCTGAATCTTTGGAAATTTCCAGAGACAGTCATTAAGAAAATACTTTTCATTGACATTTAATACAACCATCTGGAATATTAGCAGAAATATGATGAAGTTTGACAGGCGGTATGTACATTCTTGTCAACCATTTATTGTCTTTTTCCGTGTCTTTAGAAAAGCATAACTCCGGTCTACCTCATCATTTAGTTTGACTCCTTTGCATTAGACATTAATACATTGTAGTGTTTAGAGAGGTGACCTTTCTTTGCTAGATTATTCATGGTTATCTTCTCTGTTCTGTTAAAGGTGAAATACACATTCTTTTCCTAGATATTGATGACAAATTAGGAAGCAAAATTCCATCCACATAAAAATGCTTTACAGTCTGAATACCCCTCAAAATCATGACTTAAACCCTTCGTCCTTTCTGCCTGGTATAAACTTTTCATTGCTCCAAGTGGGAGTAATTTGAGACAATGGGGGCAAATCTCCAATATGCTTATGGGCAACACTATAAACAGTTATTATATTTCTTGGAAAGGGATTTTTTTGTTCGTTTTTTGCTGTGTTTTTAATCACACAACAGTATTTTGTCGTAGCCCCACCCTCTTCACTCATTACAGCTCTGAGTACCTTATAGGTGAGGTGAAGAAGGCGCTGTCTTATACCTTCAACGTCCTTTATTTGGCTCAGCTCTGGACTTCAATGCTGCAGAGGATTTCGCACAAACATCCTGCTGGTTTTCCGCCAAATTATTCTGTATTCCCCTGGCATCCCTTTCTCCACCTCCAGTGTCCACATTACTCTTTTGAAGTTAACTTTGCTGATTCAGTTTACGTCCTTAATGCTCACCTTCCTTACAAACAAACTTTAACACTTGTTTACGTTTCCCCCCTCAAAGGTTTCTTTTCTATTTAAATTGACAAATGAAGTCAGAGCGCGTGATGTTATTTTCAGTAGCGAGCCACTCTGTCACACAGGGGGACAGGTCATAGATTACTCCTCACTCCTGACAAACATGAGAGTTAAATGCAGTGGCTATTTCTGCCTCTACTTGGATTGTGAGAAGATCATAACAAAACAAATGGCCACTTCTATTTCAGGCATAAAAACAACACCACAGTGCGAGCGATCACAGGTTTCGTTACATTTCGTGGGAAGGGTATCGCAGGTTGTTTACTCTTCAACCTGTTGCTTTTAGAATAAAAAGAAGCACCTTACATACTCAAAATATTTGCCTGTAACATTCAAGTGAGCTTTATAATATGGGAACGGTATGTCAAACCAGACATGTAACATGAGTTCCTGTAAAAATACACACGGATGTTGTCTTAAAGCTTTTTTTCTGGCTTAGTGAATCTCATGAGGCTTGTAAGAGAGACATTGTGTTGTACCTTGTAAAAAAGTGGTTGATATTTAATTTCAAATACAGTCTAGACTTTGCTGTCCAGGGTTCAGAGCAACATTGCGTCATCATAGATGGAGCACTTTGTATATTTTAAATTATAACTCTCATAGATGCTGTTATTTCATTTTTTTCAAAGTGTCCCAGGTGATCTCGGGTCCTAAATCTTCCTGTTCTCACAGCTCAAAGTGGGTGGTGCAGTAAATCAAGAGTACAGTACCGCCTTTAATCTGTTGCAGAAACACGGTGAGAGTGTAATGCGCTGGGAAAAGTGGTTGTTTTGCCGGGAAAATGAACTCGCTCTGACGAGGATAATGCTGCTGAAACGCCACAGTGACCACACTACTTACTGTTTTTATTGACCACTGGATACAAAGAGTACAGAGGCAGCTTTTCATTGGATTGCTTTGGTTGCTTTCCTGTTGTTCGGTGGTGATTGCTGACATTTGCAGTGAGGCTAATTGCTTGAGAATGTCCACAGAAGCTTCCTGCATCGATATATTTCTTTCTTGTAAATTCATCATTCACTCAAGTAAGGCAGTGCCATGTAAAAGCATTGTACTGACTTTAAAACACTGATTGTATAACAAAACACAGAGAATCAATGCCAGATACTTTGCTTTGCCATAGACTGATATTGCACAAAATCCATTTGTAACTGAGCCTTTTAGACAATACATGAAGTGATCCCTGCTTCTGCTTTTCAACAAATGCTCAAACGAAATAATATATTAAACTGAGCAAATAATCCCCTATAAATCCCACGGCCCCATTAGAGGGCATAAATAAACTGAGGTGCTCACTGTGCAGATCCAGCACTTAAGGAAGAGCCTAACCATTTTTCTTTACCAATAAAACGGGCTGTAATTGTGCTTAAACAGCTCATTTTCAACCTGAGGTTATTAGCTTTTAGCCATTCATGCATCACAATTATGTATTAATACAGCATTCTGCTCTGTGTCTCTGTTAAAACAAGACAGATGACAAACCTCTGCACATTCCCACATTGTACTTCACCCAGTGAGCACTGCCTGAATCTGACACTCACTGACATGATGTAGGTCTCCTGTTAGAAAATCAAAACAACTTCACATTGTTGCTGGTTATGGCAACAAGCAGGGCTCATACAACAAGTCTAAAATTGTACAATGATGGGAATCATTTTAGAGGGAAACCGTTTAATTCCTCTGGGGTCTCCGTGGCATGTGGGAAACTGTTTCCATTATGTTAGATGGGCCTAATGAAAGTACAGTAGCCACTTAAAGGCAGGGGCAGTGAAGTCTGTGATTACTAATATAGAATCCATTCTCTCTTTCCTGCAAGGCCACTCAGCTCCACCTAATAACAAACCATCTCTGCCCGAGTGCGTAACATACATTATTGACTCAGTCTTTTTTATCCAGAAGTGACAGAGTTTTGTTTAAGGTTTAAGAAAACTGATGACTGAATGACTGGATTTTGATTGAAAACCATTTCTAAGCACACACGTTTAGAAAAATGCTGTTTTTCACTTGAAATAAGCACTGTGAAAGACATGAAATATGTAATCTCTTGGTCAGGTAACTGTTTGAAAGTTATGTGGCGCGTTGGTTGTGCTTGAAAGAGCTAAAGTTAATGCAGTGTTTATGAAAGTTGAACAGATGCCAGTTTTAAACAAAAATAAAACATATTTCTCCTCAAGTTGTGGGTTGGATCTCTTATATAATGGGTGGCCTGTTTATCCTTCCCTTGTTTGGCTTGGTAATAGATTTCAGTGGATACTGTTTAATTGACCATAATCCATTTATAATCCATTCAAACAAGCCAAACAATAAAAAAACCTTGTCACCAAAGTAATGAGGCTAATTTTTTAATTGATGCAATGTCCAAACATTCATTCAGAGCTGTCAGTTTCTGAAACAAGATAAGAGTTGAACCGTGTCCAGAGCAGAACGCCTTCATAAGAACTAAAAAAGACAGAACTAAAGCTGCAAGCCCCGGTTTAAACATGCAGAGCCCACGTGGAAGTGCAAAAAAAAAAGCATTTTATTGAGTGTTCCCTTGACAGTGGCTGCAGAGGGACCGGAAATCACATGCACACCAAACCAAAAAAAGTGAACTTTTTTCAAACTTAGGGGTTAAGAAGAAATAATCAATATCTCGATTTTTCCCAATTAAAAATGCACTTTGTTGCTGTTAGCAAGGAGGCTCAAAGTCTATCAATTTTACCGCCTTTGCTTTTACTAAGTACTTAGATTTCATGTGCGATTATTTTTGGGTTCCCCATCTTACGAATTGTTGGTGTCAATCACTATATCGAAGGGGATGATGTTTTTCTTAATTGCAAATCTTGTTTTGAATAAGAAAAACATACAAGGAGAAAAGTAGCATTTTTTTTTAGATAAAGAAACACACTAAAGAAACTCTGCTTGCTTTTATCTGTGCATTTCAAAAGTTAGAATATCAGAAAAGTTAAATATTTTTGATACTCATTTCACAAAATGAAACCAAGATAGACTCATTCAACATAAAGAGAATTACTTCAGGCTTCGAAGTGTTGATTATTATAGCTTAAAGATAATGGAAACCCAAAATTCAGTGTCTCAGAAAATATTACATGAAATCAATAAAAAGGATAAAGAGAAATGTCAGGCTCCCGAAAAGTTTTGCTAGTTTCTGACCATTTTCTGATTCTTCTCCCAATTTTCACCCTGTTTCACCCATTTTTACTGCTTTTTGACCATTTTTGCTCCCTTAAACTTATTTTAATATCAACTTTTCCCCATTTAGATTATGGCTCTTGCAGAAGAAGTTCTCACCAAGGGTTGAGTTTATGGTTGGAGAGCATAAAACATCTATTATAAAAAAAAAAACATCTGGTATTCTGACACTTTTCAGGTTATAGAAATATTGCACTGTCTCTATTTGAATATTACCGATGGCCATGTTCCGACTGAATCTAATTTGCAATTAATCGCCCGGCCCTAGCTTTTACTTTTGCATTAAAAAAAAAAAAATCTGTGTTTTCATGACATCACAGTGAAAATGCTGCAAGTGCACACAGAAAAAATCGACTTAAGATGTATGCGCTCGTCAAGTTGTTGGCGGTATAACTTTGTAAACATCAATCTACTGTTTTCTGCTAAATACGTTTCTTTGTGAGCAGCTTTCTATTAAAAGCACAGGAGTGATGAAGATGCACTGAAATAGTTCGCAGTCGCTGACATAAACAACATCACTGCCCCAAAATAAATGTAACACCAATCTGCAGTGATTTCAAACTAGTGCTGTTCCCATTAGCATGAACATGTTAGGGATGTTGTACACTGAGGATCTAATTGAGAGAGAGAGAGAGAGAGAAAGAGTCTCATTGTCGCCAGCCTCCTAAAAAAGAAACTTCCATAATGAAGTTGCTCAGACACACTAGAGAAACATGCTTTTCTTTTCCTCAGAGACTCCTCAGTCGTCTTTTGTGTTAGAAAGCAGCACATTTTGTTGTTGATTAACTACCTGCATGCGAAACTAACATTTCTGCCCACGTCTGGGTCCACACTATTGTGTTCAAACACCCGAATACCACAAACCCCCTCAACAAACTAACAGATCCCACACAATGATCCAGGATGCTGTAGGAGTGTTTGTGTAGCTTTGATACACAGTGGCAGACATTGTCCTTTGCAAGTTCCACAGCTCGGCTGCAGTTGCCTCGGTTGGGAGGTTGTAACCCATCCAGACACTTTGTATGTCAACATTATTGATCCCTTTTTTTTTTTTTTTTTAAAGCAGGGATCTTTAATCAGATTTGACCTGGATGAGAAGGACAGGCAGGTCCACATCGCTAAGTGGGAGAAATGAGAAAAAGGTTTTGGAGAGGACAGTGACATGTGAGAGAGGCCTGCCTGCTCCCTTTTTTATAGGCCTGTCAGCCTCTGTTTGTCTGCACCATGAATTAGCTTACTGAAAAAGCCTCACGCCCTCACAGGATACAATGCGAGGAAGGAAGGGGGGTAGATTAGCTGGTGTAGAGACTAATGTTTTTTTTCACACTGCACAAATATTTCTGACGATAAAGGCGTGCTGTAAATCAAGCAATTCACCACTTGACCTATCCTGTCTCGGACTGATTGAGACTGAGTTATGGGCCTCACAAAAATAAAGCTAAGGTCTGGGGGTGGGTGTGTTCAATGTATAGGCATTGTCTGCTTTACTTTTTACCCCATGACCACGTCTTTAGAGGGGAACAATAACAAACAAATGGCTCCACACTGCCTGTTGACTTCTTTTGAGAGTGCACTGGTTTAAGTTCCCGTGAGCACTTTCAAAGAGAAACGCTAGTTCTCAGTTTCCTTGTCCAGGTCAGACAGGACTGGAATGATTTACAGCACATATGACAACACCAGGCCAACCTACAAAGCTTAGTAGTGAGATAAGATTTCTTGAATTTGGATTTACAGTAACGCTGGACATTAGGGTTTGACTACCTGACAGAAAAGGGAAAAGAAGAGCAGAGGAAAGCGTAACAGGAGAGTGATGAAGTTGGCTAAAACATGAGTCAAATTGTTTCTGATAATGTTCATTCCAACCCACATGGAGCTTTTATTCTGCAGTGGTCTGTTAAAATCTGGTAGTCGATCAATAAAATGAAAAGCGTGGTTGCGTTTGCTCCGTTTGGTGAGGTTGGAGTTGGTAGATGAGCACTGGTAGGACATAACCAGGATTTCCTTATGTTACATGTTACAGACATGTCTCAGAGCACCAGGCTGTGGGTGACACTAAAGAGAAAGTCTGAACACCTCATCCTGGAAAAAGTCAGGTGAATAAAAAAAAGTAGCGTTACAAAGAATTTCTGCTCTCCAAAACAAATGCAAGCCTTGGAAAGAGTCACGTTTTTGTGTGTGTGTGTCATTAGATACTGAGTCTTGATCCTGGAAAAACAAATTCCAAATTTGTTCTCACAGAGACTTAAAAGACACAGACACAGACAAAACACACCCATTTGAAGATGATTCTGAATATTTCCTTATGTTTGGGGAAACAAGATTTTTGTAGCCCACTAAAAACCAATGTTGAAGGACTATTTTTAAAATCTATAATCAATAGTAAAACACAAATCTATCTTTATAGATTCATTTAAATACTTTTTTCTGTGATTGGCATGTCGCCAAAGCAGTTTTCAAATACATGTTAATGAACATTTTTGAAACTTGACCTTTAGAACGAGATGGAAGTTTAATAGTCAGCTAATGTTGCCATTGGCCAACACAGGACTAAGAGGCTTTAGTGCCTGAAAGGACTGTGAATTACTACGCTCATTAAACAGTAATGAAACACTGCCCTTCAGCCTGTGTCCACCTCCTCCTCCTGCACACACTTAAAAACTACCGAAGCAGGAACAAGAGGGGAGAACAGGCTAGTCCTGCTGCTCGCTAACATGAGAAGAGAAGCAAACCAAGTTTTCTCTGAAGCTTCCTTCACCTCTTTGCTTTCACTTTGCTACAGATGTAATCTTCAAATCACTGGAAGACATCTCTTTATCAGTCATTAATAATAAAAACAGCTAAACGACAGGTTAATGGGTTGTGCTTATACTCCTATTTTGATGATTGTACAACAAACTTTAGAGGGAGATAAAAACAAAGAGAAGCAGAATAATTGTTACAAAAGATGTCCAGTGAAAACATCATAGTTCACAGACCAATTTTCTGGTTCAGCTGTTATCACCATTAGCGTTGTTTCCCATGCTGTGAGGGATTATTACAGACATTAAAGGTTGGCTGATGTTAGATAATATGTCCAAAGAAACTCGTGGCAGGATTCCAACCTGTCTGAAAATCAAAATCCCTAAAGTCAGTTATTAAGAAAAGTAAAGATGGTGTTTTAGTGTCAACAATAGAAGAACAAGCAAATCTCAGGGTAAAGACTCATGTTGAGGAAGAAAAGTAATCTGGTTTTCATTGGATATTATTGGACCATAAATAACCTCCTGATGTGATTACTGCTGCTGAAGTGAACTGTCAGCTAACAGACATCTCATCCTGTAAGTGCAGACACGTCTTCCTGTGTCTCCGCATGTCATGTGTTTGCAATCGTAGTTTCAGTTTGGACTTTTGACCTGCCTCAGATGCAGACTTGGTGGTCTTTTTCAGTCAGACCGTCATTGCCTGTCATGTTCTCGTAAAAGTGATTGACCCAGCCTAGTGTCACACACTCGGTTCAGCTCTTCTCACTCCTCTCCCTCTTAAAAAAAAAAAAAAAACGCCCTGTATGCGTCTTTGTGTCCTTGTGCTTTACTGTACTCATTTCCGAATGCTGTGCGCTCAGAGTTTCCTCTCGCTGCAGCTCCTAAACCACACTGAGTTTCTGCACAGATCTCATGTCTGCATTCTTCCCCTGTGAGGTCTTTAGATCAGTCCCTCATGAGCGCCGCTTGACATGATAATCTATGCATGGAGTTTGTCTACATGAACATGACATATTGTCTATTTTGCTCTTGCTCGTGAAAGTTTCTGGCCGCGGAAACGTCCTGCCTGCCTCACGCGCTTCCGACATGCACCGCGGGCTTCATCGCGAGGATCCCGAGCCAGGAGACAGAGGTCGGGGCTGAAGCTAGGTCAGGTCTGAGGAGGTGGAGATTTTTGGCCCATCGCGCGGCCGACGTGGACTGTTTTAGCCGGTTGCCAGGCAAAGAGGAAGGTTTTGATTTGGAGCTGCGTCTCTTGAGCAGCTTGTGGCAATTAGTGATGTCAGGAGGGAAAGAAACAAATATGAAGCATTTCTTCAAAGGGCGAGCATTTCCTTCCCATGAGTTCATTCTTTCCACGGATTTCTCAGGGAATAGAGGGCAAAAGTGCAGCTGACTGCGTTTCGGTCAAATTAGGTTTTGAAGGCCAGGGTTCGTTCGACTCTAAATGAGACACAAAACAGTGTCATAGCAGAAAAGGCATCCAACAAACTGCACTTTTTCATTGTGAAGCTTTGAACTGCTGCCTCATTTGTTCGCTAGATGAGATGGAAAGCCGGTAATGAAACTCTGACAACTGTCTCAGCTCTGGTGTTCTGTTTCCTCTATAAAAAATCAAGGATGACAGTTTTGTTTAAGGCCCTGCTCACATTTTATTTGCCTGCAGTATTTTCGCTAATATTTCGTTGTGCTCTAGTTTTCAAGCTCTGGCCCTGTTCTTCACGGTCCCAGCTAACAGTGCCAAGTTTTCCCACTCTCCTCCTGGCTGTAGGTATCCCATGCAGAGGCCATCTGTCTCTCCTCCCCTAATGGTAAGGGTGGAGCCCTCTTCAGGCACTTCCCCCCTTTCTCTCTCGTTCTCTCCCTCCTTTTCCGACGTACTCCCAAATGCTCACTGTAAAACAAACAGCACATAGCACGCGTGGAGTCCTGTTTCTTTGTGTGCTTTGACAGGCCCGAAAGCTGACACACTGAGATAGACAAACTACGTACGGTAGCAGTTGGGGTGTCGTGTCAGGTAGCTGCAGTATGTGGAGCACGTCGGGGAGAAGGGGGCTCGGGGACACGTGTCTGCACGCATCAACGCAATGTCACGCATGCCAAGCATGTTGGTTTACTCCAAAGACAACAAGTCCTGCAGGAGGAGTTTTACGAATGCTCCGCAAACATTATCTTACTCTTAGACGTGTGTAATATTTATATACTTTTGTGAGCGCAGTCTTTTTAACTCCTAAGGTGACTACTAACAGCTGTTGTGTCAGCTCAGATGACCATGAAGTGGAGAATGCAAACCCCACAGGGCTCTGACACAGTCCCCCCTCCCCACACACCACCACCAGTGCACTCGGGGGACTGTGGCAAGCACAATGCAAACAACACATGCCCTGCAAAGCGCATTAAAGCAGCAATTCGGCCTCTTTTTTTAAAGCCAGGTTATGATTCAGAGGTGGGGAGGAGATGTTCAGGGATCCCGTAATGGAATAATAATCATCTAAAACGACTTTCCCGAGTGCTACTTTCAAATAAATGATGGAAAAGGCAGACTGAGTTAAATACTGAGGGTTAAAAGGTTAAACACCTAAATACAGTGCAGGACTTTGCTGGATTAGTTACAGCAAAGAAGGAGACACGAGGAAAATATGCTGAAAATGTGGGTCAGAAAAGGAAAAAAACAAACAGGAAAGCCCAAGTCTTATCGCACAGCATGAATCTTCACAACACAATGCAACATACATTTAAGGCTCCATTCAAACAAAAGTCCTGACTCGTACGCACATGGCCAAACTCTTACTCCTTATTCTGGAAGAGAGAAACTCAGTATGTGTGTATAATCACTGAAATTACAGGGGACGTAATGGAGCACAGGGAGCCTCAGCCTCCTTTGGCTTTACTCCTCACAAACCAAGATAGCATTGCTGTGGTTTACCGCTCGCATTCATGCCAAAGACTGAAAATACCAGCCAGTGGACCACTTTTATAAGCTTTACTCCATACACATCCCAGACTTACGTACAAAGTGAAAATTTACGACTCCCAAATATAGCTTACCTCGACAGCAAAAGTGACTTTCAATGTTTTGAATGAAATCAACTTTTTAAATTGTACCCGAAAAAGCAACATTTCGAGTTAGATTAATGTGGAAACTGCTCCATAACTCACTCTCGAAATTGTACAGTCGTTGAATAACTCAAAAGCAAACATGTTCCTATCAATGACTCATTTGTGTGAATTTGCTCACAGCAAAAGCGAGTCCTGGATTGTGTTTCGTTTCCAGTCAGAGCTGAAGCCCTAACCTGTAATTTGGGATTTATTTCAGGTTGGTTTTTCAAGGTTTTGCATTCATTCCCACTGAGACGGTTGTTTCTGCTTTTTTCACCGCCAGTTTGAGGAGTGTGACTATCAACGGTGACATCGAGATCACCGTCCGTACAGTTTGGACGAACGCAAACTGTGGCTTCTTGGCTGCTGTAACACAAGAAAACATTCTCCCAAAATCCAGCAATTACCTCCATCCCTCAGCCCTCAAGCACTTCTGTTATGATAACCGAATAAGCAGCGTTTTTCTTTTGCATTTCCTCTCCAGGGTTGTGGTTTCACTTTGCATCATTTATGTGTTTACATTGGTTTTATGTTGTGTTTAGTTCTGCTTTCTGCAACACAGTTTTTTGATTCGGGTCACATTTTTTATGTTTCTGAAAACAGCCAGAAGTGTCTTGCTTTATGTTACCCTCCATGTACTGTACATTAGTGTTCAAACCCCTGAATACCTGCCGCATTAGTCTCAGGTAACTCACACTCTGAAAACACCGGGGTGAGCTCTAAGTCAAATTAAGAGCCTCATAAAAAAAGAGACTAAACCCACCAAATCGCTTGTTTTGTTTCATCTCCTTCCAAAGTTTTTTTCCCCTCCCTGCTTAAAAGGTGCTCTGGTGATTAGCAGGAGGGACAGTCTGAGTGTCCTGCGGTGAAAGTGTGTTGCTTATTAACAGGCAAAGCAAAGCACTCTGGGTTACCCACATGATGTCTGGTCTTTTTTTTTTTTTTTTACCCCTGAAAGAACATGTTTGGAAAAAAACACAGTCTGCTAATGAGAGTACAGGGGGAGCAGGGGAGCTGATGATGAGAGAGAGGAATGAATGAATGTCTTAAACAATTAACTACAACCCTTTGAAGCTAATTTAATTCAATTACTGCTGGTGAAAAATGGAGGTCCTAATAAAGAAGACAATGTTATGTCCTGTCCTGTTCTGCCAGTATTCCCATGCCTCCAAATGTTGCAAATAAATAAATTCCCTCTTGAATGAAAGCGTTTTCCTCATAACTACCTTTCTGAATTGGTCCATTGAGGCTACCGTACTTTGATTTCTTATCTAGTGATGGCGCATCTTCTGTGATGAGAACCTGTCATAGCAGCCAAGGAGAAACTTTCTGATTCACATTTCTCCTGCAGTTTTCCACTTCTGAGAGAAAGCATGATCTACGATAAGCAACATAACTTTTACAATTCGGTCAGAGCAAAGTGAAGCAATGTGCGTTTTCTTTATCTGATCTCAGTCTCTTTTTCTGTCAGCAGGCGTGAGCAGCAACCAGGTGGTTGTTCCTGAGAACGTGAACGCGGTGCTGGGGAAAAACATCACACTGGGCTGCAGAATAGAGGTGGGCTCCAACCTCAGTCTCACACAGAGCTCCTGGGAGCGCCGCCTACCTTCAGGCACCATTACCCTGGCAGTGTTTAACCCCGAGTTTGGAACCTCTATCGCCCCGGAGTACGCCAGGCGCGTCTCCTTTGTCTCCCCCTCTGTGCGAGATGCTACCATCACCATCGAAGGAGCTGGATTTTCAGACATCGGGTCTTACATCTGCAAAGTGGCAACATTTCCTCTGGGCAACACACAAGCATCCACCTATGTTAATGTGTTAGGTAAAGTAGTCACTTTTTGTCACTTCCTTCCCCCTTTGTTTTAAGTGCTTCTTAGGCTCTCCTTAAATCCTCACTTTTTAGAACAGGACATCGTTGGTTGTGATTAAGCAAAGCTTAGGTGACCGCTAAGTGTTGCCCTGGAGGAACGAACTGCTCCCCGAGGCTACATAGCTTTTTAAATTACCTCCTGGACGCAGGCCATGTAAACTCAAATCCTATTAGGAATCTGCAGCTGTGGTGTGGTCGTGCTATCTAATGTCGCTCACTGAGGAAAAACTGCTATGTCAACTTAAAATCACTCCTCTCTCCAATGGGTCCTCTGAAGTACTGCACAGAAGGCTCACACACAAACATTTGTATGGAACATATCGACTCTTCCTCCCTTTAATAAAATCTAAATTGATGCAACAACTTAACAGGATGTGAAGCAAATTAGCTCCCATTGCAGTCAGTTGCATGTAACCATCACAATGAAAAAGCTTCATATGTTTCATTTGTCTTAAAAGCGAGAACTGCGACTATTTCCCTCGAGGCAGCGAGGATTGCTCTTATTTCAGCCCTCGTTAGTCTTTGTTACTAATTATGAAATCCTACCCCCCGCTGAGTAATTGGTGTTTGTGAAGCTCTCGCCCGCATAAAGGAAGCAGATTACTAATTTGCAGTGTTCAAAACATGTATTTTTAAAGATGCTTCAGTTGTGGGTGTCTGCACAGTAAGCTCCAGCTACATTTTCTTTTTTTAACTAGATACCATTATGTATTGACTTGAAGCTCGAGTGAACATATCCCACACTGTACGGTCACATGGCTCAACGCTGAACACTGTCTGTGGTTGGCGAGTGTTTTAAACCCTGAATGGGTGGCTGGGTTGCACTCAGGCAAAGCCGAGAGAGTCAGGGATTTTTTCCTGTCGGCAGCAGTTGCTTGTCTCTCTCCGCAGCGAGAGGAAGATTGATGACTAATGAGTGCTACATTAAATGCTGCTGTGACAGCCACAGCGTCTGGGACCTCACAGGGTTCAGCGACACCTTGCTGCCTTCTCAGGGCAGTTTCTCAGCCAACATACGTGCACACAAACACACTCTGAGGCCTGCTTTACAATTCAGATGTAATTAGGGTGTAATTACGGAGAAAATATACATTCTTTGCAACTTGATATATGTCATTAGAATTAGGTTTTCTATAGGCTGTTTGTCTAAGACGGAGCAAGGCGCAATTACAAGACCTAATGTCAGCAGATTTAAATTCCCAAGCCATCCCTCAAGATTGCTCATCCGATTGACTTGTACTTTGCACATTTTTTTTACAAGTAAGAGAACATAATTACTGTAGCCGCAAGATCTCATCATGAAAAACAGATCAGTTTAGATTCAATATATTCATTTTGAACAAACACCAATTACAAGGTTCCTACACATCCTTAAAAAGTCTTAAAAATTCTTAAATTCATGTTTTTAAAACTAAGGTCTTAAAAAGTCTTAAATGCATTAAAATGTTATATTCTGGTCTTAAATAAATTACTCAAAGGTCTTAAATTTGTCAGGGTAGGATTTGTTCATGTTTTATTGATTTTTTTTTTTTTTGTGGGACTTTTTGAGAAGGAGATTTAGAGTGAAAACTGTCTTAAAAGCTGATGATGTAGTTTATCTGCATCTTAGCTGGGCAGTCTATGACTCTGGGCCACTAATCGCACTATTACAACTTAATGTTCAATAAACAGTCAAAAAGTAAACTTGAATGAGCCTCATTAAGTGATGCACGCTATGATTTAGTTGTTATGCAGCAGGACCCAATATTTGTGTCTTTTTTGGTCTTAAATTTCATTTGAAGTGGCATCAAAAAAGTCTTAAAAAGTCTTAAATTGGACTTGCTAAAAATTGCAGGTACCTGGCATTTATGTATTGTTCTAATACACACACTGTAAGCAATTGCTATTAATTTATAGCCAATTTTCAGCAGTAATCAACTGTTTTTATGTAATACGGTTTGTGGAAATTTTAAGCAAAAACACAAAGACTGATAACGGTATGCTATTGTTTTAAATCACAGTAAAATACAGTATTTGCGGAAGAGTGGGCGTTTTTCTAGAGTTGAATGCAATATGCAATGTAACCGTGAGGAGGGCACACAGTGGACATGAGGCACTGTGCATGGATGAATCACACGGGTGACTCCCACCGTCTACGCTACGGCTATCTATGCTCTATGGCATTGACCGGCTTTTATATATAAACTGTTGTCGTTCTTACTGTTATATTGCCAACCATAGACCTGGAAGCATACTACAGCGTTTCCATGTAAACATTTCTACGTTTTCGGGTGAAACATTGTGAAACATTGCCGGGGTCTCAGTGTCTTGGGGGCGTGAAGCTCATTAGCCCAAAAAAAAATCAGTTAATTAGCCGCATAATTGTTTAGACCACAGGGTTCAAAGTGTGTGAAAAATGTAGGAGGTATAGTCTGGAAATTATGGGATTTGTGTCTGTTTCATCCATGTTTTAAAACTCAACTCTCTCACTTTTGATTCATGTTTATTCTTTGAGGTTTATGAAAGAGCCCTTGACTTCATTTCATTCCTTTGCCATGAACTAAAGAGCAGAGATGAAAAGGATCAGATCTATGAATAATAGACCGAAGTCACGACACACACATCCTAATGATAAACAGGTGCAGTGGACACTGACTTAATTTCCAAAGTGATACCCTTGATGCAAACCTTGTTTTGAGTTTAATCAGAATCATGAGACACTCTGCACACAATATTTATTTTGGCCTTAAGCATTTCCCCCTTCCCTCTTCTTCTTTGTGTTTGCAACTTGTCATGAACAAAAGCTTTTAAAGAACAGTTCAACAGGAAACGAGACACCGTACATGAGCCAGAGTAGACGGCAGCAAGAAGGAGGAAGAAACTTTGGGAAAATCCGACACATAGGTTGAATGAATTACAATGACCCTTTGTTTGAAGGAGCTGATAGGTGGACAGGAAATGTACAGCTTTTGACTTCCTCAGAAACTAAACACGCTCTCACATAACCCTGGAAAGACACACAGATACTGATAAGCAGAATTATGCGCAGATTGTTCAATACATGAGCTGCACACTCAAAGCAAGAAGATGCTGTTTGGTTAAAAGTTGTGTTTGTGCTGGATAATGCAGATCTTTTTTTTTGCTGAGTCATAAAACTGAGAGATCAGCCCCCACAGAGGGATCGCTGAAGATGCTTAGTCACTGAAGCCAAAAGACAGGGAGTGTCAGGGTTTCACAGAAAGAGGGAGATATTTAATTTCTTCTTTAGATTTGTTGAATTATTACTGATTTCCTCCTGCAGATAATTCACTTTTAATCTTCACGTCGTACCTACCCCATTTGCATAACGAGAGAACAGTTCTTTTTTGTTTTAAGCACCAAAAGTCTTCGTCCTCCGCATCCAAACCTGATGTATAACCGTTGAACACCCACTTAAATCTCCTCGTTTTAGGAGTTCTCTTTTTGACGTCACCCCTCGCTGTGCATGTATGCATCGACGTGTATGTGGGCGGGAAAAGGCCAATGCAGCCAGTTTGCTGAAGGGAAATCGTTACCCTCTCCCCTGAAGCATTTCCACTCATGCAAAGTGTTCCCCTCCCTTCCTGACAGCGACTCCAAATTAACACGTCTCTCTGATTTAGTTATTCTGAAGCTCCGGCCAGCTCGCCTCCTAACATAGAGCAGCTACTGTTTATAGTCGGAGGCCTGTGAGGAGGGGCATTAGATGACTGAGTGGGGAATGTGAGGTGGGGAACAGCGTCCCCGCCCCGGCACTGGGTACGGGAGACGCCAGGTTATTTTTGGAGGAAAACGGGTGCCAAGAGTTATTTGAATTTGTCGTTGGACCCTCGACTCTCTTATTGACGAGTAGGCCTGCATGTGTCTTGAAGGTGATAGCCTTGTCCCGTGCGTTTGCGGGGTGTGTGCCCGCACGTGCTGGCTTTAAAACTGTCACCACTGCAGAAAGTAGAGCAGCTGTGTTCTTTTAAGAGGAGCAGAGATGGGGGTGGAAGATGTGTACTCTCGAACAAAGAAGAATAAATGATTCTTCAAGGGGGAAACTCCGGCAAAGTTCACGGAAGTGTAACCTGTGTTTCCACTTTACTTCACTACCCTGCTATTGTGTCCTCCCCTCACTCAGCAGATTGTTTACTGACAGTGTTTTTGCGTATCCTCAAAGTTTAACTTTTGTTGTTTTCTTCAAAGGCACCCTAAGGTTTTGCACAACAGGTACAGAGCTCCATTATTCTGGTCATGTTCCTCTTCATGAATCTGTTGCTGTTTTCTGTTGAGAAAAACCCTTGTCACATTAAAACCTCCAGTTATTCCCAGGACGCCCGTATAACATTACCTCAGCTCTAAAGCGCGGACAAGTGTACAGTAACTTGGCTCCTCATTTTCCAGTACAACACAGTCAAACACAAACACAGCACAGGGTTGATTCTCGGTAGCCTCGGTTTCTACAATAACAAGCTTTTTACCTCAAAATCGAATGCATACGTTGTGAATTAGTATGCTTTTCACAGCAGGACTAATTGAATTATATGCTGTACATTCGACACACCATATTTAAGACAGCTTCATCCTCTGAATGCCTCCATATGAGTAAGCATGCTTCATCAATTATTAACAGAGATATGTGAAATGGAAGAAGCCAGTCTACACCCTTACACATAAAGTATACAAAGGCCACTTATTCCTGTCTGTAATCCACATGATGGACATTATTAATTCATACACAAAAGATCAATATTCATAATAATCATTTATCCGTTCTGTCACTTCCTCTCCTTCCCCCTCACTTTATCCCAACAGTGGAGCCAAAGGTCTACGTCTCTGCCGGCCCCGCGGCCCTGCTCGACGGCGGGAACGAGTCGTTGGTGGCGACCTGCATAGCGGAGCGCGGCCGTCCCACAGCGGAGGTTTTCTGGGAGACGGAGCTGTACGGACGGAGCGAGAAGCGAAGTCAGGATGAGGCCAACGGCACCAGCACCACGCACGTTCACTACATGTGGCAACCACGGAGCGAAGCGCAGGGGAAGACGCTTACGTGTGTGGTGCGACATCCAGCACTGATGACAGAGTTTCGCATACCATATGTACTGAATGTCCAGTGTAAGTCAAGCATTATAAGACCTCTCTGACTCATGTGCTGTTTTTTATTGGGGTATGTCTAATGATATGTTCTCAATTGAAAGAGCAAGGTAGCCAAGTACCTAAAGCCAAACCTGGACCACTATTTTGAGAAGACGTCTACTGTTCTCATGTGTTGAAGTACAACATTTTGGGCCCAAGTTGCCTGTTTGTCAGATACAGTTTCACTCAAATACAGCACTTACTAGGGCTGCATGTTTCTAGGATGTAGAAATCTGAGTTGCATTTTATATTTTTTTGGTGCTCAAAACCGAGACAAGATGTGCATACAATATACTTCAACTATGCAAGGAATACTTCTTCAAATCCAACATTCAAATAGAATCCAGAATAAAGTAGATAAGTGGTGTGCATGAGCCAGGTTAACGCCCTAACGCCCTCGCGTTAGATTTAATGGCAGTTGTCCCCACCATTAAAGGCACCAACAGCAGGATTACCACACCTGTCAGGCTGTTTTAAAGAATGTGCTCACGTGTTACTGCTTAAAGGGACTGTGAGGACTTTTTAACTGATCTCGAAAAAGTCCCACATCTAGACAAATGCCTGATATTAATCTCCAGTGTAGAGGGAGATTATCAGCGCTGAATTAGATTATTTTTGAATGCTGTTTCTTGATCAGGACCGTATCAGATTGATTCACGGCACTATGAGGTCGAAAAAGTTTTGCAGGGAGAAGAGAGATCTGTGTTTCTTCTCTGCTGAAATTAACTTCTGTGATTTATTTAGCAATAATGGTGGAAACAGGAGCTGGACTGTCTGTCGGAAAAGGGACAAAAGAACAGAGGAAAGCTAAACAGGAGAGTGATAGAGCATGGGCCAAAGGCTAAAGCTGTTTGTCATGTTGTTCATTCCAACACACATGCAGATGTTATACTGCAGTAGTCTGTTCAAGACCTGAGAGGTTTTCAATAAAATAAAAAGTGCCGTTACGTTTGCTCTGATTGGTAGATGAGCACTGGTAGGACATGACCAGGATTCACTACATGGTACTGTTATGTCTCAGAGCACTGGGCTGTGAGTAACGCCAAATGTAGCCAGCTACTGAACGCTACAAACTCACAAAGTTTGCCTGTTCTCACGTTTCAAACAACAACATCACTTAACTGTTGATAAATACATTAAATAGTAGAATCATTGCAGTGCACTTCATACCAATTCACCTCACAATCACTGTAAGACAAAATATGCAAAGAGAATGGATAGTGAAGGATTGAATGAATCCTTTGGAAAAGTCAAGATACACAGCAAATGCAAATTTAGATTTAGGAGACAGCATTTTCCTTTTCGATATTATTAAGCTCAGTACACATGCACGGTTTGAATTTTTTGGGTAGGGTTTTTTTAGAAAGTTCCCGGGACATGTAACTTTCTTTGTGGCTAACGCGACTGCCGAATTGTCCATCCCGTAGTGGCTTGTTTTGATTGATTCTATGTAATGACTGGACATGCAACAGGCTCAAATGTTTTGAATTTGAAATGCATTATAGGCATGTCTCACATTTTACTGGGTTCACAAGTAAACTTACGCAGTTTGGTGAAATTGAAGGTACTATTATAAGAGTTTGTATCAAATTTTAATGCCCAATTTGGTTGTGTTTGTAGCACTGCAATGAATATTTGAGCTCTAGAAAGGAAAAGTCGCAATATATCATTATTAACCCTTGTTGATAGTCTGATCACTACCTTTTTCTCTTCCTCCCCCACCCAAAGAGCCCATTTAAGAGTCATCTTACTGTTATTATCATTGATGCATACTTCCTCAGTGAGCAGTGCTAAGGGTTAGTCGGCGTTCGGACTGTGGGAGTGCAGCTAATGAAGGTATTTTATGAAATATTGATTAGGCCTCAGCAGCAACACAAGTAGCAGGAGGTTGTTGGGGGGCAGAGGATGCAGGCGCAGAAAGACCAAGGTTAATACGGGAAGAAAGAGGCTTCTCAGTTCAATAAATCATGTCAAATGCAGAGTCGAGGGATTTTAAGTGCAAAAGAAGCACAATCTCAACATCGAGCTACGTGAAAAGGGTCAGTGGACACGAGGAACCGAGGCATTTTCCTGTGAGCTGTAATGAGTTCCTCATTTGTCCTCTAGAGAAATCAAAATGAAGAATTGGATATCCAAGTCAGTGTTTGCCATGTTTTATTACAGTGGCATGTGCTGAGCTTCATTTAGGCGTCCTCCTGCCTTCCTTTGTAGTTTTTTCTTTGTCATGGTGAGGCGGTGGAGTTTATTATTAGCTGCAGTGCATCCACTGTCTGAGTCTGTCATTTTCTAACTTTCCACCAGCTCAGGGTCATTTGTTTGTTCTCTTGGCTCCGGTTCATCTGCAGATGCTGTACCCTGCTACAGTCCTGCACTGCCTTTGTTTTTGTCATCGCTCACTACTGTGCTTATAATGCACGCTTTGTTCCTTCTAGAAAAGCTCATTTTTCATCAAGCTGCTGGGATCACAGTGACTGATTGTTGAGCTCCAGTCTTTTACCCTTTTAAATAAGAATATGCGTACCATACAGCTTACCAAGTTGATTGAAAAAAAACATGAAAACACCTTAATTTGTAGTTTTCTTTGACAGAAACTGTTTTTCTTTTTTGTTTTGCAGTTGCGCCAAAGGTTTCAGTGACAGGACTTGACAAGACTTGGTTTGTGGGTCAACGGGACGTGAAGTTCACCTGTGGTGCTAAAGCAAACCCTCCTGTCCGTCATTTCTCTTGGGTCAGGTCAGTATCTTTTAAGAACTGTTGAAGAAACACTAAATCTCCCACAGTTTATGATCAAGATGTCGTTTATCCCACCTCAACTAAGCCTTGGAATAAATCAAAACCCCACATTTAGTGTCTTCAGAGTCACCAGTCATCATAACTCAGGGGTTGCATCCTTGAAAAGCTCTCATGCTGGAGATAAGTGTTGCAGTCTTTTACTGAAAGGCCACATTTCATGATTTGAAATATCAAAATCTCTCAACAAATGGCTTTATTTTCAGTGCAGAGATAAGTTGAATCTTCACGCAGCTCAGAGTGATGTTAAATGGATTCAGGGTGCCTTCGAAAAGTCTTTGATCAGTTGTAAGGTTTGAGAAAACACCCGTCATCAAGATGTTGGCAGCTATAGTCAGATTACACAACATAATAAAGGCAATTAAAATATCATCTTAGTGAAAAGCCTGAAATAGTTATGTGGATTGATTTCAAGTCGTCTTTCTCACACATTTAATTTTATTTTCTGAGGCCATGTTCACATGTAGCTGCGTATCTCATACATTTGAAACCACAGTTTTACATCACTAAAAACAATCTTTTCAGAAAAAGAATTTTTAGAAAAATGTGGTCTCGTGGTTTCACGTATATGCAGAGAAACTGAGACTTTGGATCTAAAACGTCACAGCTTGAAATATAAAAGCCATTAACCCTATAAAGCCAAACAAATCATAGTTGATACACGAGATCAAAGACCTCTATCTCATCTAAATAATAAAAACTTTCTTCAAAAACCTGTGAAAAATATTTTAAAAAACATATTCTACCACCTTGAGGATTGTCACATCACTACAGGCGGCTGAAGTTTTATTTTTGCCCTTTTCGAAATGTCTGCTCTCATGAAATCATCCATTCACATATTTTCAGGAAAATCATTGCTTGATTTTCAAGAAGTTGCAGCAAGAATAACATCTAAACAGTTACTTATAAAAAAAGTGTTCTCTGCATGTAATATACGCATATTTACTAAAAAACTTAGATAAAATAGATAAACTAATTCGCAAAAATTGCCCCGTGTGTCAAATGTGATGCAAGAAATACATCATAAATGAAATGATAAAGCAATATTTTTGTTAAAAGGGTTAATAAACATCTCAGTTCCAAAAAATGTTTGAATTTTCTGACTATTTTTTGATAGATTGAGCTTTACAGGGTTAATGTGCATCATATTACTTACATTGAAGAGCTCTTTATCTGTCCTAAAAGAAAGATCGTGGCGTCTTATTTAAATCTATGGCGGTAGAAATAGAATGACAGGGATTCATTCTGATTGGCTGGCACAGGGTTCATGTTTGAAAAACACTGCCACCTGCTGGTGTGGCAGGCTTAGAGCAGCGATTATCAACGGATTTATCCGATTACATGTGGATGGTTTTTGTTTAGTAAACAATCAGGTGTGGACAAAATTTCCTGCACATAATTGACACCCAAACAAGCATGAACTTCTGTATTTGTAAATATTGTTTCATAAAATGTATTCACAGGAAATTTTTTACGCTTAGCTTCTATTTCAATCCAAAATGACAGATGAGCTGCTGATTGGTCGGATGCATGCGACTAAATTGGGCTTAAAACAATCGTATATGAAGCAATGAGGTGAAGAAACTCCTGTCTATAAATTACCTCCATTCTAACTCGGGAGCCTGGACACTGGAGCTGTCCACCCATGGGGAAGACTCCCTGCCTGCTATAAATAAAAAGCCTCCGAATGGCTCATTCATCAGAGCAACACTGGCTTATTGGCAACTCTTTGTCATCATCTTTGCTTTGAAAACTAGAAATATGATCTCATTGAGCTGACAGTCCTGGTAAAGCCCAGACAGCCAAGCCTCTTTATTTTCCACTTTTTTCTTTCCCCTGACGTTGAAAACCTTCACTTAATGTAGAAAAATTTTCCCCTCCTGGGGAACTGGGAGGGCAGTGAGCTCGTATTATCAGTCATGTGATTGAAAAATAGCTGCAACAGGCCTGTAAGTCAAACCAGGAAAACAGTTTACGCAGGGTTTTCACTTTGACCTTTTTAACTCTGATTTTATTTTTCCTGCACAGGTTGGATGGATTGATGCCTGAAGGTGTTGAAATATTAGACAATAGCTTTGCCTTCACTCGCCCGTTGGAGCGCAACGACTCCGGGGTTTACAGCTGTGAAGTCCTCAACGACATCGGCGTCCGCAGCAAAGACGTAACCCTTTGGGTACAAGGTATGTTTTGACTTCTTCAAGTGCTTTCAGATCTTTTTTTAACCATCTGTTTACTCAAAAAATACCTTTTAACCCCTGAGGTTTAGAGTGAAATCTGCGCCTCTTGACATTCGTTGAGCCTTTCTGATGTAAGATTAGCCTCTCAGTATGATCGGCCCTCAGTTCAACACTTCTAGCAGAGCTAAGCCTCCACATAAATGTCCCTGCCCAGATCCACTTTCACACATTCCTGGCACCAGAGGAGCACGAAGAGCAGATAAAGAGTATCAGTACCGAGAGTTTCTACTGTTGTGGTTTTGGCAACATTAGATTCCTCAGATAGGAAGAGGGTGTTTACCCCCGCTGGTTCAGTGGAGTATACACTCTTGTAAGCATTTTCTTTGTTTTGTTTGGGGTCAGGTTTCACAGCGGAACATAGTAAATTATGTTCACAGATTTGCAGTACACAGCGAGTGTGTGTAGTCTTTAGAACCTGTTGTTCCACAGTAAAGTGCGCTCTGAAAGCTGCGTGAAACACGATCCGACGAGGTGGTTAATTCAGCATCTGGGTGAAGACTTCCTGGATTATCAAAGAGGGATTCCCTGTATTTGGATTTGTTCAATGCTGTTGACTCATTGACATAAACTCTTGTCAGGAAACTCACAAGGTCGTAAACAACTCCACTCTGCTTCCTCCCCTGTCCGTCCACAGTTTGCTACTAAAGTTCATTATGGTGAATTCAGGGCGTGGATCCCTGAGAACTCTGCATCTCTTTTTATTTTCATTCCTCCTCTGTTCCTTTTAATCCTTCTCCAAACAAAGCAACTGCTGCTTTTGGACTCAAACTTCTTCTTACGCACACACGAGTCTTTTCGTTTCTCACTGTCTGGAGGGAAAAGCTGGAAAAGCCCCAGAATTTAAAAAAAAAAAAAAAAAAAAGGGGGGGGGGGCTGTCAGGCTCCATCTGTGTGCAGGCCGAGTTTGTGAGGAGCGCTCCAAACGAAAGCACTGACATCCTGTCCACGACTGACTTACACTGGGCAATTATCTTGCTCCTCTTGTCAGATATTACGACTCGGGCCTGCAGCCTCTCACATCCCTCCCCCCCCTGTGGAGATCGCCAGGTTGAGCTCAGCTGTACTCCCCCCTCCCCTCCCCCCTTTATGGCTGCTGCGTGAAGCTGTTTCACACGTTGTCCGTCAGCTTTGTCGGCTTCGGCTGCTCTTCCAGGGTTTCTACACATCCTTAAAAAGTCTTAAAAAGTCTTAACCCTGTGGTGCAAAGTGGTCACTACAGCGGACACTTATTTTAAAGTTATTTACTCCTAAATTCAATGATTCATGTCGTGGAAATTCATATCAGCCTGTGTCAGGATATTTAAAAATGTTTTCTTTTTTTTCCAAACATACATATATTTTTAAAAACATTATAAACAAACATTTGAGGGTGAAAAAGCTCATAAACTACAAATTATTCAGTGTTAAAATGTTCCACAAAGTATTAAAAAAAGATTATTCATGAAATTACCCCAAAAAAAGGAAAGAAGTCAAGCAAAAAAACAAAGTCATATTTACATTAAGTTCACACTATTGAATGCTCAGTTAAAAGTATTTGGAAAAAAAAGATGGAAAATAGGGAAAAATCCTGACACTGACTTTCATAAGTCATGAATCAGAGGGTTAAATTCCTATTGTAGTCTCAAATAAATTACTTAAAGATCTTACATTTGTCAGTGCAGGATTTTTTAATGTTTTATTGATTTTATTTTATTTTTGTGGGACTTTTTCGAGAAGGTGATTTAGAGTGAAATCTGTCTTAAAAGCTGCTGATATAATTTATCTGCACCCTCGCTAATCAGTCTATGACTATGTGTCACTGTTTGTACTTTTACATTCAGGTATTAACCAATAATCAACTTTATGTTCAATAAACAGTCAAAAAGTAAACTTCAATGAGTCTTGTTAAGTGGCACATGCTATAATTTGGTTGTATTACAGCAGGACCCCCAAACCATTGACCATATTTATGTGTTTTTGGTCTTAAATTTAATTCAAAGTGGCCTCAAAAAGATCTTAAAAAGTCTTAAATTGGACTTAATGAAACCTGCAGATACCCTGTCTTCTATAAGATGATTGGTTTTGTGTTAACAGCGATCAAAACCTACATGAGGTGAAGATGTTGCTCTGCAGGGCTGCACTGATGACTGACACTAAATCAGTTGACAGACCCCCCCTCATGCTCTTACTCTACCCATAATCCCTCATGCTTGCACACAGTGAGTAATTGCAGGTAATTGGATTCTTACTCAGTTCCACAAATTGTGGAAATAATTATCTCTCTACAGGGAATCCACTTTTTATAACAACCTCTGAAACCCCTCCTAGAGATGTAGACCTCTCTTAAATTCTTATGCTTCACTGGGCCATTGGAGATCTGTTCACCATTTGTATGACGTCGACAAAGTATAAACAGTAACACTATACCATAGATTCTTCATGTTTCAGTCTCTAAGTTTGTTTTACAGTTTTCTTCACCAACAAAACGTAACTAGTGAAAGAATCACTCACAACAACGTGGACGTCCTACCTGTTTGGGGTCATTACGTCACATCCTGACGCCCGTACCCTGAATATTCACTCTCCTTTCCACCAGAGGAATCCAGAGTTCAAACATATCAAAAGTGTTGTTTCATCAAATTATTCCAAGTGGTGAAATTTCTCCTGTAAAGTCCGTTGTTTGTCTGTCTGTCGTGTCCGTTCTCATCAATAACAGCAGCTTCACAGTCTTATAACATTTCCTCCTCAATGTCAATCTGACAAAACTGGGTGTGTTTGTTTTCCTTAAGGTTCTCGCTGCAAGAAAAAAGCAACCCCATCATTTTCCATGCCAGGACAGCTTGTGATAGCCAACAAACGCTCCCTGTTTGACTGGCCAATAGCGCACACTGGTATTGTGTAATTTCTCTATTAGAGAGTCTTTTTTTGGCTTACAGTCTGGTCAGTCACTCTCACAGTGCCCAGTCCCCTCACCATTCACATGAGGCTCGCTGTAGCCGTTAAGATCATTGACGAGACCTATATTTTGCTGTGCGTCTTCATTCATATTCATGTGCACAACAGTAGAGGTGCAATCAATGACTGGGGACTATAATTTCATGATTTTTTTCAAACCTTTCCATGAAGAAAGCAAAGTTGACTACAAAGAGGACACTGAGCATTGATAAAGCTTGTTTTGTTTACAGTCTTCAGACAAGATCGTGGACAGTGAGTACAACTCTGCCTGATGTTCGGTCACTTGAGACTTAATCTCTCTGACTTCTACAAGGTTTTACCCAGAAAGCTCAAATTTCACCCAGATGTAGATGACAAGATGTAAAAGTAATATGTTGGATGTCTTATGTCTAGCATGAAGCATCTTGAAGTGAAAGATATTCAAAAGAAGCTTTAAAAACATGAAGAGGAAAAAAAGTTTCAGCTGCATTTATCCTGATGTGAACTGTGTTAAAACATCCTCTGAAGCCAGAGACTTTAATCTTCTGAAATGAGGTGTCACTGATGAATTTTGGCTTTGCAGTTCTTCAGTTTTATCTTTGGAAACACAGTTTGGTAAACAGGCCAGAAGTGGGTGAGATGTGAGGGGTTAATGTGAGTCATGTTGCCTGTAGTCAGCCCTTTGATGTGCCTGCGCAGAGATCGACTCGGTATCAGGCCGCTCTTCGCCCCAGAGGCTGGAGGTCAGAACGGAGACGCTCATCCTAACCTTGAGCCTCTCACAGCTCGTCGCCCCCCCCCCACTCTGACTCCGGCTGCTATCACAAACGCCAGCCAGCGGAGGACAAATCAGATGTAGGAACCTCTCATCGATCACGCAGCGTTTCATCTTCTCACATGACTTCCCCGCAGCAGGGTTCAGAAAAGAAAGGGAGGATGGCCAATCACGCTCACTCAGACGCTCACGAGTGCACGTCCTCTGTCCTCCTTTCCCTCTCTGCCTCTCATCCACGCTCACAATGACATCTAGCACTTAACCTCCCTCTGCCCCTCTCACTTCCTCTTTTTTGCTCAACCGTGCAGCTTTCAACAGATCCCACGGTCTCAGGAGAGGCTTGTCTCCGCTCCAGCGCCGCAGTTTTGTTATAAATTAATCGAAAAACCATTCAGTCTCCCTTTGCCAATCGTTACAGAACATAAAGCGAGGAGCGTCTCCCCTTTATTTTTATTACTCCTCTCTCACTCCATCTGCCGTCCTTCCTCTCTGTTTAAATCTTTTCATCACGTTTCCTCTGCAGATCCTCCCCCCACCACGACCGCCCCGAGCACCACCGCCTCCCTCCTTCACGACACCTCCGGAGCAGGCACGGCCGTCGACCAGCAGAGAGCCCTCTTCACCTCCCCGACCTTGGCCTCCTTACCCGACAGCAGCCTGGGGACTATCATCGGCGGGGCGGTGGGCGGAGTTTTGTTCTTGATCCTCCTCCTCATCCTGGGCGGGGCCTGCTTCATGCGACAGCGCCGCACCTTCAGGGGCGACTACTACACCAAACAGTACCTGGGACCCTCCGACATGCAGAAGGAGTCGCAGCTGGACGTGCTGCAGCCGCACGAGCTGCAGGAGGTGTACGGAGACAAAACCAGCAAAGGGAGCCAGGAGCTGAAACCCAAACTGGGCGGTGACATCATTTACCCAGACTACACCCCTGAACGCAAGGATAGAGATGACTGGGCAGACAGGGGGGACAACCACAGGGGCCTCAAGGAGGGAAACTACTACCCCGATCACTACACCAACCAAAACATCCACCCCTGTGGGCCTCCTGTGCACAGCACCATAGTGAACAACGGCTCCCCCTACCTCCCGGAGGACTGCTATGACAATGGCACAGACAGCGACTATGTGTCCCACATGGACGGGTCTGTGATCTCACGCAGGGAGTGGTACGTCTGAGGAGAAAGCAGACGAACGACTGAGAATAATTTAACAAGCATCATCGAAGGTTGTGTCGATCTCTCAGCTCAGTTTGACGGCGAGCTCGACCTTGATTGTAACCACTTTACCTTAAAGACGTGTCCGCGGATGTTTCTCACCTCTGTAGCGTTTTTACGGAGCTACAAACGAGGTCGGACATCCTCTCCGGTGTTTTCCACGTGGGCTTCAGAGACTCAGTGAAGTTTGACTGACGTGAATGAGGTTTTGTATTCTGCTTGTTTGTGTTCCCACCTGTCTTCCACACAGGTCAAAGGTCGGGCGCTCAGACCCTCGTTAGTGAAGTATTTATACCCCTGACTGTCTGAGCTTTGCTCCCATTAAACCTCAACTTCTGTGGCATTTTGAAAACACTCTCGGCCAAACAATCATCATGACAGTCGGTATTAATATTAATGCAAATTATATTGCATGATTATTTTTTTTTAAGAGAAACTAAACGCATCATCAGGTTAAAGGGAAAAGTTTGACAGTTACATGGTTTAAAGGGAGATTACACAAAATAACACCCTGTCCTGTCCTGTTCATCAGTTGCTTTTGCAAAGTATTTTCTGTAAATAAACAAACAGCAAACCTGTAACCCACAGAGCAACAAAGAGGAATAAGCTCTCACTTTCAGCTTCACTTCAGCTAATTTCACAGTTATTTGTCGATACACTTTGGTGATGAAGAAGCCGCAGGTGCTGTTCAGAACGCTCCTCCAACAGCTGCTTTGTCGTAAAGTAAGAGGAGCAGCTGGTGTATCTGTTTACAGCGCTGGCAAACACGCTCACCTTGTTTCATTTGCAAGATTAATTTTGTTTTTTTTTTGCCTTTATTAGTTTGAAGAAAAGAAACATTGGGATCATGCTGAGATCAGGAATCGATCCTGTGGAGACGACAGCCTCTACATGTGGCGCCCGCTCCATCAGCTGAGCTTAACAGGCGCTGAACCTCGTTTTGTTTTAACGAAAGCTTTGTCGACGATACTTTCCTCTCTTGCAGACGTCATCATGCAGCTGCTCTGAGCTTCCGTGAGTTTTTTGTAACACTCACTGGCAGAAAAATGCTTGAAAACGTTTCGCTTTGCCAACACACTTTTCCATTAATTCGCAACAGCAGCAGTGAGATCAAACACCAAAGCCGTCGACTGTTTTGCCAGTTTATGATGCGCTGTAAACACTGAGGCTGATAGCAATAACATGAAACTGTGCCAGATGATGAGCATGAGTTTGTTTACTCACCTCAATCTCAGAGAAGACCATGTATGGAGAGGCCTAAAACTTGTACAAACAAGAATAAAAGTGGGAAATCGATCAAATTCCAACCATCATAACTGAAATCAAACACGTGATAATTATTAAAATGTATCAGTTTTCTCTGTTTAAGTACAAAAAGCACAACTCTGTCATTACAGAAGCCAAGCAGGCCTCATCTTTCTCCACTTAGCCATGATCACAGGCTCCATCCTCGTCGTCTCCATTCTCCCTCTTCTGTATCCTCTGATTTCTGTCTGCACGCCGAACACCGATTGGTCATTATAGCTTTTTATTTTAAACGTAGGATCAAAGAAATGTGTTATAAATACCACATGTGACTATCACAGCTGTCATCGTCTCCACTCCTGCGGCTCCACAAACCACCGACAGTCTCTCACTCACACTCCGCAGTCGTGCTCCGTGACTGTAAATAAGCGAAATCAAAAAAAAAAAAAAAAAAAAAGAAGAAGAAGGTCAGAAAAGGAGCGATAATAAACGGATCTTTCAGTTTTGAAGTTGTGCGGAGACCTCGCAGTAGAGTTGGAAACGGCGCGAGCAGCTGACATCACTTCTGATCACAGACTCGGCTGTAATGTTGGGGTTTGGCTCCTCGCGATGTCTCCGAGGACGCTCAGCGATCATGGAAACTAGAAATTTAATCCACGAGTGAGAAGAAGCAGCTAGGTTAAAGCCCCCCCCCTCTCTAAGGGAGGGATATGTATATTTTTCTTCTTTTTTCGGACAAACAACAAACCCAGCAACGCCGATCTGAAACAAAGGGGTGACATCATACGTGATCTCATCTCTCACTGCTTGATTTGACCTTACACTTTTCCACTTAGAGCTCCTTTTTTTTTGTTTCCTCAGGAATGATACATGGATTAAAGCAACCTCTGTGAAGCCGCACATGGAAGGGAAAACAGAGCCTTTCTGGAAAGATCCCTGCTTAGTCAATCAGGCTGTTTGTTGCTAGAAGAGCCGTACAGTGTGTGTGTGTGTGAGTGTGTGTTACAGTCAGAGGGGGTAGGGCAGATTTCTGAGCTCTTTCTTATTGGGGTTTTTATAGATTTGTTTCCCCCTCCTTTTTTTTTTTTAACCCTCTCCACCCTTCTTTTCCCAAGCTGGCTCTTTGGTTCGAAGGTTTGGATGTCTGAGAATAAACCACTTTAATCCCGCTCTCACTCTCATCATCGCGCACACACGCACCCGCCCGCCCGCCCGCACATCTGCCACTGCAGCCCACATTCAAGGAGCAGCCCTCACCTCAAGCCTTCAGCTTTTAATTATCTTTTCATTTCTTTCTCTCATCGCACTTGGCAACCGAAACGCTCCGGCTCGGTGATATATCGCTCCTGCGTGTCTGCATGCACACACATTTTTTTCAAATCAGCTGATTCATAGCTGTCAACTTTGTTTCTAATTTGGTGGAGTTGCTGTCTCCGCTCCTGAAAGGATCTTCCTTCTCTTAAAACTGTCTTGACGAAACGAGCTGAACTGATGAATGTGTTTGTAAAGTTCAGCTTTGGTCACCCACCAACTGTTCCGCATGTAAATTAAGTTATTCGCCTCTTTCTACGTTTATTCTTTCTCATCACTAATGTTCATATACATGTACATAATGCTAATAGGCTTAGCGTAGGATCAGCTTTTCGTTTCGTACGTCGTGTACAGTTTGTTCTGGTCTCCCCTACTGAATAGTTGGTGCCTTAAATGGGCTGAGAAATGCACAGAAACTTTGAGATGACAATTACTGAAAGCATTAATATAAAGAAAATCGAAGCAGAGGAGGACTGACTGGTCCGTTTATACGTCTTCCATCTTTATATTTAAGATTTGCTGGTATCAAAACATCAAGATTGACGAGAGGTTGATTGTCTTTGCCTTATGTACTTTGAGAGGACACATGTAACAAGTTAGTTACTGAGAAAATTGTTCTAAGTTTCACTGGGATTTAAGGAAAGCCAGATTCATAGAAAATATTATTGTCCTGTAAATATCTTGGCTGTTTTTTTGTTATTATTGGGGGGGGGGAAATCTTATTTTTTGTATGAGGTCTGTAATTTTCACAGAGTATTAGTTTTTCTTGCGAGCGTTTGAGCAGCTTTTGTCTCATTGAAAACATAAAGAATGATGCTGTTTTCACTTCATTTTTATATTTGTTCTCGGGAGTTTCTGACCAATTATTTTGTAAGACGTTACCTGAATGATTGATGTCTCGCAGGAATCAGACATGGAGGTGTGACAGATTGTGTTTTGTTCCTTTTGTTTGCAATAAATTACTGTCATTATTGCACTCAGATGCATCTGTGGACTCTGCTTTCAAAGAGGAGCTGATAACGTGGGTCACCCGTGTGATTCATCCATGTACAGCTCGGAGTTTAAAGCTTCAGTGAGGAACTTTTTTTTTTTTCGTGTTGGTTTTAGCGAGGTTTTTCCAATCAAAACAACCTTCTGGACACTAAACCACGCTACAAATTGAGTTTGTAGTAGGGATGAGCAATTTTAGAAAAAGATGTAATTGCAATTTTACTGACAGATATTTTGCTATTTCAAATTCGAGGCACGATTTTCTCCAAATCCAAGTTTTCACAATGTACAGTAACATTTACAAACTTGACAGAAAATTATATCTAACCATCAAAAGCTTTTTCTCTTCTGCAAAGATGAAAACTGAAGGTAAGAAATGTGCTTTCTTAAAGTCCTTGACCAATAACAGTTAAAACAACTGAAGAACAAAAGAGCCGTCTTTGAGTCTTAACGTTTGAAAAAAATGTAGTACAAAATATCCATAATTGTTTTGAGTTAAAAATAATTTTGAAAAATGAAAAAAAACGAAACAATTACAAAAAAATAACAAAAACAAATTTAAAAAGTAATTATAAGAAAAACAAAATTCAATAATCCCAAGTAAGAATGTCAAGCCTTTACGATAACGTGGGTCACCCGTGTGATTCATCCATGTACAGCTCGGAGTTTAAAGCTCCAGTGAGGAACTTTTTTTTTTCGTGTTGGTTTTAGCGCCCCCTGTGGAAAACACTGATGCCTCTCGGCTGTTCTTAAACTGTTTCATCCATGAATAAATGGAGTTTTCCATACAAAACAACCTTCTGGAACCTAAACCACGCTAAAAAAACGTGATTTTACAATTTCTGTTCCGTTTATGTTTTTCTTTGAATCAAGTTTCAGTGAAGTTTTCACAATGTACAGTAAAATTTTCAAACTTGACAGAAAATTACATCAAACCGACATAAGCTACTCTACTCTACTGCAAGGATGAAAACTGAAGGTAGGAGAATTGTTTTTATGAAAAAACGAAAAAAACATACATGTGGGTCATTGACAAAAAGAGGGTCTAAAAACGTATTTTTAAAAAGTTCTTTGAAAATGGATAAAAAACATATTTCTGAGAGAAGAATTATGTTTTCTAACAGATTTCAGTAGTTGACCAACAATTCAAAGTTTTTAGGTTCATAATTTTTTAGCATTTTTAATTTGAGCACCCAAAAATGTCAGGTGGTGCAACCAAATATATGAAAATATATTTATATGTTCCTGTTATTTTTTCTGTGTGAAATTATTGGCAAGTATCTCTCAAGTGTCTGTAGCGACTCATACATTTTCATTTTGTGTGTTTCATTTGTTTTATTTGTGAATAAGATAAATAATTTGATGTTAAAATAACATTTCACATTATTACATTGGTTGTACCACCTGACATGGAAATTGTTCCAGTCACCAATGAAGTGAAAAAACCTTTTTTATCAGTATTTCAGAGAAATCTACAAACTTTTCCACTTGGTCACAAATGTCATTTGGGCTCCTCTGGCTGATGCAGTTTCCTGTTTCCTGTTTTATTCTCTTCACTTTAAAATAAAAGTCTAATGTTACGGTTGCACCACCCTGACATTTGACAAGGTGAAAATTACGGGACAAAAGTTTTTTAAATTTCTATACAGCTTTAAAATTATTTTCATTTGCAAAGAATGTTTTATTTAAAAAGGTTCAAGCATAAAATAATGCCACTGTATTTTTAATTTCCATTTACAATAACTGACATTCAATTTTTAGAGTTGAATTACTGTGGATACTTGTCAGGACGGTTGCACCACCTGACATTTTGGGGGTTTGAGGAACCAAAACACAAAAAAACATGTTATATTTTAATAGTTTAAAGATGTGTTCAAATAACACAGGTTTCATAGAATAAAGAAATATATGTGATGAAATACTCAATTCATGATGGAAGGAAATATTGCACTCTTTTAAGTCCTTGACCAATAGCAGTTATAACAACTTAACAACAAAAAGAGACATCTTTGAGTCTTAATGTTTAAAAATAATCTAGTAAAAAATATCCATAATTGTTTTAAGTTACAAAATATTTTTTTAAAAATGAATAATTTACAGAAAAAGAAACCAACTTAAAGAAGTAATATTAAGGAAAAAAAATTAAATTATCCCAAGTAAGAATGTCAAGCTTCTACGGTCAAAATGCACCTACAATTGGCGAGCCAGCCAGAAGAAAAAAAATGACAGCTTTGTCGATCACATGATCACGATGACTAAAATGTTTCCGTTCATGGTCACAATAAACAGGATATTCTCCGAACTCTGCACACATTCAAAACAAACCGTGCTCCATAGAAAAACAGTTAATACAGGTCAGTTTTTACCCTCTAAAGTCTCATGTTTTTAAATATTTTCTTTAATTAAAGTTCTTGTCATCCAGCACAAGGTTTTCTCTTACAGTCTGTTTGGAAACAAAGCATTCAACTTTGACGTTTGGATTCCTACATGTTTAAAATAACACGGATCGTATGTCATGGATGGAGTCCAGCTTCGGTGAGAAAGGTGTTTGAATTCAGAAACTTTATGTGAATAATGGAGAAACAACTTTTGTAAACATAGAAATGAATAAAGGAAAAGGAAACACGAGAAGTAAAGAAACGTCAAAGAAAAAAAAAGGAGTTTCTAAATAAAGAGAAGCAGAGTATCCTGATTCATCTGGTTTTAAAATTTTGGCTGAATTATCTTAAAAGTTTCACTCTTTATCTCTGAATTTTGACCTTTTATTTAAAGTTTTTGGCTTTTTCTCCTCATCATTTTGACATTTTATCGCAAGCTTTCAACTTTTTAATCTAATAATTTCCACACACTAACTCAGAAGTATATCATTTTATATGATGATTTAAAATTTTATCTCAATTTTTTTACTTTGATTCCAAAAGTTTTGACTTCATATCTTAGAATTTCAAATTTTAATTTGAAATTTCTTACTTCAACACAACAT
This sequence comes from Thalassoma bifasciatum, assembly GCA_008086565.1. Lineage (NCBI taxonomy): Eukaryota > Metazoa > Chordata > Actinopteri > Labriformes > Labridae > Thalassoma > Thalassoma bifasciatum. The sequence continues at coordinate 105,674 of RPOG01001562.1, forward strand.
TTTGACTTTTTATTGAATAATTTTGACATTTTAAGTCAAATTTCATTTCTTATATTTCAATTTCAACTTTTAAATTCCTAAATCTTAGATTTTCTACTCATTCCAAAAGTTATAAATAACCCATAACTTTTGGCTTTCTATCCAATAATTTTGACTTTTTCTCTCAAAATTTGAACTTATTTTTTCTCATAATTCTATCCAATCTCGATCTCAAGATTCTGACTTTTTGTCTCATAATTTTGACTTTTTTTTATCTCAAACTTGACTCAACATATCAGGAGTTTGACTTTTTGTCTTAAATTTTCTTCTTTTAATCTTCCAAATTTTATTCAAGCCTCAAAAAAAAAAAAAAATTCTCATGCAATGCAGTTTCTCTGTGAAAGTGCATTTGAACTTCAGCATTTAATGCCTGAGAGCACAGACAGAAAATCCCTCTGGACGTAATTTTACGACCAAACGTGAGGACATCTACGGGCCAAAGAGGACGTTTGTTCGTCCTAATTAATCAGAAAAAGAAACGCAGATGTGATGATGATACAAACAGGTTAAAGCTCAAACGGGTGAAAACACTGATGTTTGAGTCATTAAGGTCAACGATCATCAGTCACTGTCTCCTTCAGACTCCTCCACCGTTCACACCTGTGCGACTGACGAACTGACCCGGTTCACTCCACCCTTCATCCTGTCCACTTCAGCGCCCTCTTCATCAGAGAGAGAGAGAGAGAGATAGAGAGAGAGAGAGAGAGAGAGAGACACCTCTGGGCGTCTTTACCACACCTGCATGGACCTGACATTTACTGACCACCCACAAATCCTCCTGTCACTTCCCAGCATACCTGCCAACTTTTAAACCAGGAGACCAACCCCCCCCCGTTTCTGGCAGGTAGGAAAATAAAAGTAAAAAAAAAAAAATACTTAGATTTGTTAATTTTTTTTCCCCAAAAATTTCGAGATTGAAAGTCAAAATTTTGGAAAGCAAGATCAAAATTACGAGAAAAAGTCAAACTTTTGAGTCAATATGTAAAATTTTTGTGAAAGTCAGTAAAAATTGATGAGAAAAAAAGTCAAAATTCTTAGATTCGATTTTTAGATAGTCAAAATTGTCTGAAGTAGTTAAATTTTAAAGGAAAAAGTCAAGATTACAAAAAACAAGTCGATTTTCGAAGGTTTTTTTAATTCATAATTTCAGAATCAATCGACGCAAATTCAATTACATTTTAACTATTTGAACATAGCCAGGAAAGAGAAATAATAATAAATAAAATAAAATGAAATGATAATGATAATGATAATGAA
>RPOG01001562.1:107759-141153 GCA_008086565.1 Thalassoma bifasciatum
AGAAACCCACCCCCCCCCCCCCCCCCCCCATTTCTGGCAGGTAGGAAAATAAAAATAATAAAATCAAATACTTAGATTTGTTAATTTTTTTTCCCCAAAAATTTCGAGATTGAAAGTCAAAATTTTGGAAAGCAAGGTCAAAATTACGAGAAAAAGTCAAACTTTTAAGTCAATATGTAAAATTTTTGTGAAAGTAAGTAAAAATTGATGAGAAAAAAAGTCAAAATTCTTAGATTAGATTTTTAGATAGTCAAAATTGTTTGAAGTAGTTAAATTTTAAAGGAAAAAGTCAAGATTACAAAAAACAAGTGGATTTTCGAAGGTTTTTTTAATTCATAATTTCAGAATCAATCGATGCAAATTCAATTACATTTTAACTATTTGAACATAGCCAGGAAAGAGAAATAATAATAAATAAAATAAAATGAAATGATAATAATAATGATAATGAACAAAAGGAAATACACATTACAGTACAAGCATACACACTGATACACACACAAAATACTCAATGCATACACAGTTATTTGCAAATTAGTGATCTAAGAAAGATTGCCAAGCATTAAAGAACTCAAAAATTTGAGATAAAGTTGAAAGTATGAGATTAAAATGTGAAATTATGAGATAAAAATGTGAAAGTATGAGATAAAAATGTGAAATTATGAGATAAAAAGATTAAATTTTGAGATGGTAAAGTGACTTTGAACTAGCTTTAAATACACACGACTTTAATGTTACATTAAAGATTTTTCAAAAAAGCACAAAACCTACATAGATAACATATTAAACACACAGTAAGATCAAAGGGTAATGCAGAAAACATATTAATCAATGAAAAACAAGAAGCTAAAAGCTTAATGACGAACATGTACCTTTCCCCAAATTCAACATAAGAAAGTGGAGAGGTCAAAGGGTCAACTCAAAATATACCAGACAAATCATCAACGAAGAAGAAACTAAAGGCAACTTAAACTAAAAATGACCAAGATAGTATTCACACTGAGACTCACACAGGTGAACACTGTTAATTTTGTGAATTATACATAACAGGAAATGAACCTTGTTACACTGATTCAGATGTTTCTTGCCACTAACGTGAACTTTCAGCTCTGAAATCACGCCCGGAGAACTTTGACAGAAGAATTTAGGACAGCAGCTTTAATCCAGACCCTCCCGCTCTAAGTGCTGGTGTTTAATCCCTGGTGTTAACCTGGCTTTGGAGGTGGCACAAACACTATCAACGTGTGTTGTTTAGCAAAGTGACACTCGTCCCCTCTGGTTCAGATTAAGAGCAGGAGGAGAAACCAGATACCTAATCCTCTCCGGCATGTCGGACACAATCTCCTTCTCTTTGACTTCACTTTCATCACTTCGGCCTCGTCCACGTCGGCCCAAAAGCGCTCGCTCTGTTATCGCGGCGTTGGCTGACTGGGATAACCCCGGTCTAATCCATCACTGCGACCATCTGCATGTTTGTGCAGGCATTGTGGGTAAATATCAGCGTGTTGGTGGGCTTGGGTTACCACTCCGTCTTCCTCCTTNTCCTCCTCCTCCTCCTCCTCCTCCTCTTGCCGCTCACTAAAAACACTGATTGTTAGCTAATGAACACGACAGCAGCACCAGGGAGCTCACATCAAAGGCTGCAGCTGACTGAGCTGAACAGACAAATTGTTTGAGCTCATGGGTTTGGAAATAATGAAATGCTGCAGAGGGTGGGAGAGTGCGGAGCAGTTACAACAAAAATGTTGTCACATGGCCGGCGCTCTGGCCCTCCGGTCCTCGTCTCGGCGCGAAGTGTGTGAGGCTTTGGGGCAGCAGCCACCTGCAGCTGAGTCAGTACCCAGGGAAAATAGTTTATGTGTCAGTCAGGGAGTGTTAGGGTGGTCCCTTTGAACGGGAGACGTGTGAGAAGCGGATTCTTTGGTTACGTTCACCTCAAAAGTTATCGTATTAACTGTTATTTAAATAATCTTTCTGCAAGATCAAGTAGCTGAGGTACTCATGGACTTTTTTTTACCAACTTTAAGAGTCTAAAATCAACATTTTCAATTTAAGCAACTGAAAATGTACACTGTAAGCAAATGCTGTTAATTTACAGCTAATTTTCAGCAGTTAACTGTTGTTTTTATGTAATACAGTTTTGTACTGTTGTCAGCAATGCATTGTGGTCTTGTAATTTTGAAGCACAAACACCCATAATGGTATGCTTATGTTTAAAATTGCAGTAAAATACAGTATTTGTGGAAAAAGTGGGCGTCTTTCTAGAGTTGGATGCAATGTGTGATGTAACCATGTGTGAGGAGGGCACACAGTGGACATGAGATACTGCTAGATGAATGTACATGGATGAACCTCACGGGTGACCCAGGTCATCTACGCTCTGTGGCGTTGACCAGCTGTCTGCCCTCCATTGTATCAGCCAGCAGTATTTCCCCACAAACTACAACCATATACAGTAATCTGATTTAGTATTTATTCAATATATTCAAAGGACTTTTCATTTAGAGTTCTATGAAAGAAGTCACCATTATTTAATGATAGCCTCGACATCAGGTCTATGCCATCGACAACTGGCCCAAGCTGAACCTGTGTGACCTATGTGATACACGCATGTACAGCAGGGCGTCATGTCCACTGTGTGCCCTCCTCACTCAAGGTAAAATGTGATGTATTGAGCAGTAAAATACTGTCAGCTTCTGTTACAGTAAAAAAACTGCTTATTTTACTTTAACATAATGGCAACCTTACTGCCTGTTGTTTACTGTTTCAGGCAGAAATGTGTTACAGGGTTGGCCTACACTTAAAGTTTGTGCAAAATGGAGCAGTTTCTTGCCTGGTACTTTTCTAAGGAAACTTTCAGAACTCTCTGAAACCACTAATTTCCTTTTTGGAATTGCAATAGGTGCATTTTGGGTGTTTTTGTTTGCAAACATGTAAGTCAAGGGATTTAACTTCTTTAAGAGCTTAAAAAGTAATGAAAGTTGACAAAAAAATAGGATTTCGTGATGACAGCAGAAAACTAAATCTGCTGAGTTAGCCCTAGAATCACTTTTTTTTTACATTTGTGTGATACAGCATTGTAAGTCCTGACCACTTTGGTTTCCACTTCTTTGTTTCTCAATATCCCAAAACAAAGTTCACCCTGAGTTAGTGACTGAATGTGATGTCTTAGTCATTCACTGGAAATGAAAAAAGTCCCACACTGGTTAAGAAAAACAAACACACAAATGAACTATCTTTCAAAAGTGTTGAGTAAGACGTGAGCAGCCTGTGAGTTTCAGTATTTGTTTGCAGTCTGTTCCTGTTTCGCTCTTTGTGTTGTACAAGCCACTGGTGTTCGGTTTCACTGTGAAAAACATGGAGCGTTTAAATGATGCGTTACATCACCAACGTGTCACACATACTGGTTTAACATTGTTTTTGGCCTCTTAGAGCTTTATGTCTGCATTTCCATTACATCACAGGTTAGAATTTATCTGATTTACAAAGAAAAAATCATACGAACATTCCCACAATCCCTCTTCATGCATCACCTTCTGGACTTTCTGACTTGTTTGCAGCCTAAATGTGCAGAGATGAGAGGTAGGCCTGCGTGACAAACCCCCCTTTGTGCGCTGGTTCCTCTGAGACAGGGAGTAAAGACAATGAAGGTTTTCATGGATGCACCACATTGTTACTGGAGCCTGCACTGAGGGCCTTTCACAGATCCTGTGTGTCGTGTTCCCTGCTCGCTGTTTTCTGCCACTGTGGAAGAACTTACTGCTCTGAAGCGCAGTGTCTCTCTCTGCTGAGTCAGAAAGTTTTTTTCCAGAGACGGTTTAAAGAAAAGCACCGAGGGAAGCATATCTTATTGCACAATGTGAAATTAAACAAGGATGATGGAGTACTTTTCTCTGGGGCCTAATAAACAAGGTATAAACATCCACATTAGGTGGTAAGAGGATCTTCATGTTTCGCTCTTCTTCTGGCAGATTGAGCACCTCAGCCGCTCACGACTGAAACAGAAACCTTTAAAGACAAAAACATGTTTGGAGTGCAGGGAGCAGTCACTTCCATGGTTTTACATATGAAGTGAGTTTTCTTATGGATCAGGCTCTAATTGGGCTCATGGCACGCCACAGGCTCTGATCAGAATGGGTGGGCACCCACCTTACCGGGCTCGTACAGAGGGGACCCCCTCATCCCTCCTGCATTGTTCTGCCGTGCTGGAGCAGATATAATCTTCAGTGAATTTTAATCCCTGCAAAACAATGCAATGTTCCCTGGGAAATGTCTGTAGGGTATATAAAAAGAAACAACAACACAGAGTTGAATGCAGCTCAGACTTGACTGGACCTTCAACTTTGGAAATGCAGGAAAAAATGTGTGAGAAGCCTGGACAAAACTACCAGAGAGTTAATTGCTGTTCAAACAAACTAACACAAGTTTAACCTTATATAAGATTAGTATGAACTCATGTGTTGATGTAACCCTTGTAAAAAGTTCAACAAAAATGTCTGAAAACTGCGACCTGCCCACAGCGCCATAATGAATGGTAAGAAAATCATTGAAGCTTCTTATGACACCGAATGACCTAGAGCAGTGGATTCCAACCTTTTCCAACTCAGGGCTCATTTTTATGTCTCTAAAATGTTTGCGGCCCACCTCAGGCCCAATAAGTACAGAGGATATAAAATGGCTTGTTAGAGACCCATTTGTAACAACAACAACCCAAAATGTAACAAAACCCAATATTGGCGCTTTTCCACTATACAATTCCAGCTCTACTCTACTCGGCTCTACTCGGTTTGGTTAGCTTTTCCTCTAGCCCGGCTCCAGACTCACGGTGGGCGTGGATTTTATAGCAGCTGCGCTAAAGTGCTGCGCAGAAGTGCGTGTATGTTCATCTATAACGTGACACAAACATAATTTTGTACTAACATATGTGCCACTGTGGTCTTTAAAGGAAAAAACAAAGCTTTCAAAAGATTTCATTAAAGTAATACAGCGGCTCAATGTCGGGCGGCATGACAACGGAGCGGAGGTAAACAACAGCCTCGTGCTGCATGCACGCGGAGGAAAACGAAGGAGCTGCTTAACGACATTAACTCTTCACTGGATCCAGTGAGATCGCTTTAATTTTTGATTTTTGGGCCTGGTATACCGGAGATTTTTTGTTGATCAATCTTTCTTCTTTGAACTGGTTTTCCTTTTTGGTTCCCTGTGGATTAATGGACTGATTGGTGCTTAAAGACTCTCGTGGCAGACAGATCGCTCCTGCGCCGACGAACTTAGATTTAATTTAAAATACTCTTTAAACCAAACTATCTTTGCTGTTAACTTATTTTTCGTTTAAAAGGGACTTTTAACTTTTTTAGGAATCATGAAGGTGAATTTTAGGGCTGTATTTTGTCTTCATTCAGTCTGGTTCTGTGCCGTCAGGTTTAAATGTCATTAAAAACTTGTCGCTGACTTATTCGTTTTCCTCTTGTAAGTGATTCTACAGAGTCTTAAGCTTCAGTGACGACATTCTCTGACCAATGAGTGACCGGCAGTCTGTCGACGTCACGTTGTAGTATCGGCTTTACTCGCTTGGAACCCGGGTAGAGTAGGTACGAAAAACTGGCGTCTGCTGCGTAGTACCGCGCTAGTGGAAACGCAACACAAACCGAGTAGAGGCGAGTAGAGTAGGGCCAAGGCGAGTCAGTGGAAAAGGGCCATATGTAATAGCTGGTCAATAATGTAACAGATTCTTAATCTCAGGAAACATTTCAAGATCAGCAGACTCATTAGGGGTCCATGAATAACTGAACCTAATAATCATGGCAGTTTGTCCAGTAGTTGTTGAGAGTTCAGACGAAGAGTTGAAGGACTGACACCATGATCTCATGCGCTCGCCAACGGCTTAAAACTGACAGAAGAATCCCATCTTTCATTTTCAGGGATGTTCATCTGCGTGTCCGCTGTTCTCCGCGTCTGTCTGTGTTATTTTTGGCGTTACAGTTTGCGTCTTTCACCTGCTCGGTCTGTCAGTCTGTGACTGCTTCAAGGCCCAGACACCAGCAGCAGCAGATCTAATCTGACGAAGCGGTCGATGCTCGGCTCCCTCAGCACGCCGCCTGTGAACAGCTGGACGCGGTCGTGTGGATGAAGTCTGTCAGCTGGACCGGTCAGACTCTCCGCTCTGCTACCACCAACTGTGCGCACGTGACGGCGTTCGTCATGTGACTGCCGCCTGTCTGCCTGGGTGTCAGAGCTCAGCAGCCTGCGGACCACCACGGGAGGCTGTTGTTGTTACTTCCAACTCTGTGGAGCAGACGAGGGGCCGTAAACGCTCACCTCACAGTGAGGCCTCTGCAGCTCATTACAAACAGTCAGGTAGTTTAGGTTTTACTATGTTTTATCATCTGTTTGGCTGTGCTCATGGGAACCCAGCCTCAAATTTAGGGTGACAAAACGTCCTCTTTTGCACAGACATGTCCTCTTTTTATGTCCGTGGGGCTTTTTTGAAATTACCCAAAATGTCCGGGTTTTTCTCAGCTTCTTCTACCGACCATTATTTATAATAAAGCAAAGCTGCACTGAGCTACAAGCATTACTCTGATGCACCAACCTGTCAAGATGTTGAGCAGCAAAACATGCTCTGACTAAGACAGAAACAGTACAGTGGAAATGTACTTTTACAGACAAACTGCATTTATACAGTAGAAACCCTCTTTTTGTCATGGTTGTGATTGGTGTTGAAATTATTTTGGCCCATATCAAGTAAGAATTTTGAGATAAAAGTCCAAATTTTAGGACAAAAAGTCAAAATTTTGAAATCATAAATCAAAATTATGAGATCAAAGGTCATACTATTCAGAGAAAGATCCAAATTTGGACAAAAAGTCTTCATTTTTGGATGAAGAGTCAAAATTTAAGGATGAAAAGGTCAAATTTAAAGATCAAAGGTCAACATTTTGAGGGGTTATGTAAAATTTGAGGCCAAAATGTTACAATTTTCTGATAAAAGGTTGAAATATTTGGATTTATAATCAAAACTTTGAGGTGAAAAGTCCAAATTTTCCTATTAGAGGCTGAAAATAATGAGACGAAAGTCAAAATTTTAAGAGGATATCCAAAATTTGGGACAGAAAAGTTAAAATTTAAAGATAAAAGGTTGAAATTTTTGGATTAAAAACCAAAAGTTTGAGATGAAAAGTCAAAATTTTTGGAATAAACAGTTAAAATTCTGAGATAAAAGGTAAAAATTATGAGACAAAAGTCAAAATAATAAGAGAATATGCAAAATTTGGGACAAAAGTTAAAAGTATAAGATAAAGGGTTGAAATATTAGTATAAATAACTAAACCTTTGAGATGAAAAGCCACAATTTGGGTAAAAGTCTAAATGTTTTGATTGAAAGGCAAAACTTTGAGGTGAAAAGTCAAAATTTCAAGATAAAAAAAATTAGAAAATTTAAGATTTCAGTTAAAATTCTGAGACAAAAAGTGAAAAGTCTTAGGAAAAAGACAAATTGTTTGGAATAAGTCAGAACTTTGAGATAAAAAGCCAAAATTTTAAGATGAAAAGTCCAAATTTTTGTATAAAGAGACAAACTTTATCTATAAATTTTGACTTTTTTTATCTTTACTTTGACTCATGTCTCAAAATTTTGACTTATTATGGGGAAAATAATCTCAAAAAAGGCAGATTTTCATGTCTTAAACCACAACTGAAGTAAATGGACTTCAAATTTATTGTTCAAGTTTTTGTAATGAAAGAATTTCACTTTAAACAAGAAAGGAGTGTTTGTTTTATCATCTGTTTGGCTCTGGTTTTATTGCTGCTGGTAGTTTTCTGCTCTCTTCTTCAGTCTTTTATCTCACAGGGAGACTCGTCCTGACACAGAAGGATGAGTCTGTCACACTCAGCTGTTCAGCTCCATGATGTATCACCAGGTCTCGGACTTACAGTCAGGACATGTGCTTTTCTTACAACAACATCAGCGCAGCCTTTACATATCTGATTTATCGTTCTGATTTAGTGCAGGGGCAGACGGAGGATTCACGTTTCTAAAGCAGGAAGAATCCCACATCATTAAGAGAACAAAGATATTAGTCACATGACTTACATTGTCAGTTAGTCGTCTATATTTAAATCATCTCTACATTTACTGCTAGTTTCCCTTTATTAACACTTTTTATTTTATTTTTAAATTAACTTTTCATTACATTCATTTGTGCCTTTCATTTAAGTAAAATATGTGATGAATACCAGAATATTTTGATGTGACATGATACAGTAACCGAGCCAAAGCACGATATCAGATCAGCTGTTCAGATCCTCTCTGCCTCTGGTAAAATGTTTAACATCCTAATTGAAAGTTAATACTCTTTTTACCTCAGTATTCTAATGTCCTACATTAATAGTTTACTCTATTTGGTTCAGTTAATCCTGTTTCCTGAAAAACTAAAAATATGTCCAAAAGTGTCCCCATAGTTGGACAAATACATGAAACTCTCCTTTTGGGTGTAAAAAAAACAAATAAAACTGCATGTGGCTTTTTTTTTTGACCCTGCCCTTCAAAGTGTCTGTGCACACATAACAAAACATAACAAAACATAACCTAGCCTAGCCTAGCAAATCATAGCATAGCATAGCATAACATAATAATAAGCATAGCGTAGCAAAGCATATCATAACGTAACAAACATAACATAAAATAAAATAGCATAACATAGCATAACATAACATAACACAACATAACAAAACATAGTATTACATAGCATAGCATAGCATAACATAGCCTGGCCTAGCCTAGCCTAGCATAGCAAAGTATATCAAATCATAGCATACCAAAGCATAGCTTAATGTTACAAGCATAGCATAACATGACATAAAAAAACATAGCATAGCCTAGCCTAGCCTATGCTATGCTATGCTAGGTAGTAGGCACTGCTTTTTGTTTTGTTCTGTTGGGTCTATTTAGTTGTATACTACTCCAGACAACCAGTCAATGAGTCATCGTGCTGGGCAGTGCCGATTCTAGGGTGTGATGGGGCCCCAAGCAAAAATTTCCAAGGGGCCCCTCTGACAAGTGTTGACATAATAATCTGAAATCGATAAAAAACGTCATACACTCAAACTTCTTAAAAAATATATTATTATTGAATATTTTGAAAGTTGTGCAAAAACAGGGAAAAAATAGCATAGCATAGCATAACATAGCATAGCATAGTATAACATGACAAAACATAACATAACACAACATAGCCTGGCCTAGCCTAGCCTAGCATAGCAAAGTATATCAAATCATAGCATACCAAAGCATAGCATAATGTTACAAGCATAGCATAACATGACATAACAAAACATAGCATAGCCTAGCCTAGCCTANTGTTGTTGGAGAGACGAGGACGAGGTGAAGCACAGCTCATGTCAAAACGAATAAATTACTTTGAACAAGGAGGGCTGGGGGGCTGCGGGAGGCCCATTTAGGAGCTTTTAAAGTCGAGCAGCGTGAAGTCTTAATTACTGAGACTTAACACTGGCCAGCGCTGCGCTCACGCTGCGATGGTCAGGAGTTTGGAGGCTGCTGCCCCCTCCGCTTCAGAGGAAGGAGAGACGACCGAAAACTAGAGACGTAACAGAAAGTTTCAGCCTCAGACAGCAGGAGGGGGAATAAAGGTTGATTAAGTTTCAAATGGTTAGATAAAAGCGGTTTGGGCCTCATCCTGTTCTCCACCTGGTGTGGTGTGATGAGATGGATTTCCATCAAATTACACTTTTTCTCTCCCCGTTTTTCAGCCGCGCTGTCGGATTGAACCTTCATGCACACTCAGGTTTATTGGCAGTAATGATCCAGAGCTGCTCCCCGCTGACCAATCACATGTTGATGCTCGCTGTTCAGACGGAGGGGGGTGGGGGGGTCCAATACTGGGAAAAGGAGCAAAGGTAACGTGGAGTTCCAGCTCAGTAAGGTGTGATGGTGTGAGTCATAATAAGGCTGTACATGCTGACCTTTGACCTTTAAAGAAGAGAGGTGTCAGGAGTCACATGAGCTTTTGCTACTTGAAGGTGTTTGAGAACTTCTGTGGAAAAGACGTTTAACTCTAGTTTTGGTTTAAGGCGCCATATACAGCGCTCTTATATTGATCGATGCATCACCAATGGATTTATTTCTATGCAGATGATACATTTATCTATAGGGTCAATGATGTGACGTCCCTTTTTTTGTGTCCGAGAGCAATATTTCCTTCCATCATGAATTGAGTATTTCATCACATGTATTTCTTTATTCTATGAAACCTGTGTTATTTGAACACATCTTTAAACTATTAAAATATTACATGTTTTTTTGTGTTTTGGTACCTCAAACCCCCAAAATGTCAGGTGGTGCAACCGTCCTGACAAGTATCCACAGTAATTAAACTCTAAAAATTGAATGTCAATTCTTGTTAATTGAAATTAAAAACACAGTGGCATTATTTTATGCTTGAATCTTTTTAAGTAAAACATTCTTTGCAAATAAAATGAATTTTAAAGCTGTTAAGAAAATGTAAAAAACTTTTGTCCCGTAATTTTCACCTTGTCAAATGTCAGGGTGGTGCAAGCGTAACATTAGACTTTTATTTTAAAGTGAAGAGAATAAAACAGGAAACAGGAAACTGCATCAGCCAGAGGAGCCCAAATGACATTTGTGACCAAGTGGAAAAGTTTGTAGATTTCTCTGAAATACTGATAAAAAAGGTTTTTTCACTTCATTGGTGACTGGAACAATTTCCATGTCAGGTGGTACAACCAATGTAATAATGTGAAATGTTATTTTAACATCAAATTATTTATCTTATTCACAAATAAAAGAAATGAAACACACAAAATGAAAATGTATGAGTCACTACAGACACTTGAGAGATACTTGCCAATAATTTCACACAGAAAAAATAACAGGAACATATAAATATATTTTCATATATTTGGTTTCGCCACCTGACATTTTTGGGTGCTCAAATTAAAAATACTAAAAAATAATGAACCTAAAATCTTTGAAATGTTGGTCAACTACTGAAATCTGTTAGAAAACATAATTCTTCTCTCAGAAATATGTTTTTATCCATTTTCAAAGAACTTTTTAAAAATACGTTTTTAGACCCTCTTTTTGTCATTGACCCCATAATCATTGACTGTGCTCATGGGAAATGTAGTTTTTGTTTTTAACTCACTCCCCAAGTTTTGCCCAAAGGTGTCACCATAATCAACCGATCACATGGACTCCTCATAGGGTCAAAGGGTGAAAAAAAGGATGACCAAACATCAGATAAGAGTTAAATTTTAAGACAAAAGTCAAAATTTAGGGACAAAAAGTGCAATTTTTGTGACAAAAAAGCCAAGATTTGGGGATGAAAAGTCAAAATTCTGAGGTTAAAGCTCATAATATTGAGATAAAGGTCAAAATTTGGAGACAAAGAATCCAAGTTTTCAGTTGAAATGTCAAAATTTTGAGATGAAAAGTGAAAATTCTGAGCTGAAAGGTCAAAATTATGAGATAATAAGTCAAACTTTTAAGAAGAAATGGAAAATTTGGGACAAAAAGTCTAAATTCAAAGTTAAAAGGTTGAAATACTTGGAATAATAGCCAATAGCCAAAACTGGGAGATTAAAAATCCAAATTTTCAGATGAAAAGTCAATAGTTGAGATTAAAAAGTCAAAAGTTTTGGACAAGAAGTCAAGATTCTAAAATACAAGGTTAAAATATTTTGATTTGGAGCCAAAACTTTGAGTTAAAAAGTGTAAGTTTTCAGATAAGAAGTCATTATTTTGATATGAAAAATCAAAATGTTTAGATCAAAAGTCAAAATTTCCAGATACAATTTCAAAATTCTGAAATAAAAGGTTAGAAATATTTGGAAAAAAGGCAAAACTTTGGGGTGAAAAGTCAAAATTTTACATCAAAGCTGAAATTTTAATATTAAAGTCAAAAGTTTGAGACAAAAGGTGAAATTGTTTTGTTTTAAAGTCAGACTTTGAAATAACATGTTAAAATTTTTGGATAAAAAGTTGAAATTTTGAGATACAAAGTAAATATTTTGACATTTATCTTTAAATTTTGACGTTTTTATCATTAATGTGACCATCGTTTTCTCTTTTGGGATTTTAGAATATGGTCGCCCTACTCAAATATGTGGCCTTAGATTAGTTTTAACGCTTGGTTTAATCCTAAATTTGAAGATTTATCAACTCTCTAAATCTACACAGCTCTGTTTTACCTGAGTCCAAAAATACAGATTGATTCACAGCAGCTGAAACATTAAAGTTTATAATCCTGAATTGCATCAAGGTATCAATCACAAATTGTCTAAAAAGTAATGTTTCTTTGTCAAATTATCACATTTCTCGTTCTACGCCTCTCAGGTCTTATTTTCAGATACTTAAAGGTGTAAATTAATTGTGTTTGACTCTGTTTACTTCTCCGTTCTGCAGTTTCGCCAGCGTCTCTCTTGTTAAGTGGACTAAGCATCTCCAGAGACGTCTGAGTTATATAAACAATTCCGTATAATGACTCGAAATCCCTGTGCTGCGTTTTATTCTGGTATTTTATTTCATTGTAATTAGAAGTATTTTATGACAAAAGTTTTACTGAGACTTAAAATCTCACCTGATTTGAACTTCTCATCATTCTGCACAGTCAGGTCTTTATTTCTCTCCTAATTAGCCGAGTATCCTGACGTCTCCCGCGGCGATATCCGATCAAATGTCACCAGGCATTCTGTTTTTGGCAGAAGCGCTTGTTTGTGCTTGTGTAGAAACCTCCCCGGGCTGCGTTACCTTTAGAGGTCACGCTTTGGCCCCGCAGCAGCCGGGAGGATCATGGGTCTGGTCGCCGTGACGATACACTTTCATTTCGGCTGCTGCGAGTAATCCCACTATGCAATAAAACTGTCTGGGCCCTAAGTCTGGCTCCAGTCAGACCAACTTTACTCACAAAAATGTCCGAACCCCCCTCGACGTTGTTAAGAGGAATGTAAATCTCAACCTCTTCTGTTTCCAAATCTAAGTGATCACATAACAATCGTTAACCAGGAGAGATTCAGAGGCTCTGACGCAGAAAAAGACGTAACGTGTCATAATGAAGGAGTTCATCTTAACCAAACCAACACACCAGAGCAGCCAGAGGTCAGGGACGTCTGCTCAGCCTGTGTTTACGCTGGCACAGAAGTTACAGCTGTGAGCAGAAAGAGTCTCTAGGTTTAGACATTATCTCACAGTCAGGTTTGGTCACTGCTGCTCTGACCTTTGCTGTCTGTCTCACAGTTTTATAAAGCAGGAAACCAGCCTGAGAGAAAATGAGAACATGATCCCTCATCACTGTATGAAAACTTAGAGAGAATGATCTTTGCTCTTCTTGTCAAAGGTAGGGTCTGCAGGATTTTCCTAAAAATACACTGTCACTTTTTACAGGAATAATCCTGTTTAATCTTCATCTAAAGGCCTCAAAACATGTTTGTCAGTGACTGTTTTCCAAACCGCCAACTTCATACTACATGTGAAAGCAGTATGTAGTAGTAGGCACTGCTCTTTGTTTTGTTCTGTTGGGTCTATTTAGTCGTATACTACTCCAGACAACCAGTCAATGAGTCATCGTGCTGGGCAGTGCCGATTCTAGGGTGTGATGGGGCCCCAAGCAAAAATTTCCAAGGGGCCCCTCTGACAAGTGTTGACATAATAATCTGAAATCGACAAAAAAACGTCAGACACTCAAACTTCTTGAAAAATATGTTATTATTGAATATTTTGAAAGTTGTGCAAAAACAGGGAAAACAGTGTTTGAATGGATTACATCATTAAAAACTATTTACAGCAAAAAACAATACAAATATGTCAAACAAAAAGAACAACAGAACAATGCAACTTTTAAAAACAATATGTGTGTTTTTACCAAAACAGTAGCCAGGACTTCTCCTTTGTTATCAAAGTTTATGTTTGGGGCTTATTTAAATTGTAAATATTCTCCAAAGTTATCTTTTTTTGCTCCCTGAAGGGTATCCCCTCTTCATCTTGCGTTGTTGTTGTCGGTTTCATACGTTGATTGACAAACTTCAGGAAAGTAACGGCCTGTTGCATTGCCCGAAGGATGACATGGGGCCACTTTAGGGGGGTATCCGTCAAAGATGTCATTGCAATTTGGCCACGAATTGTTTGATGTGGATCATGGGGTTAATGGTCACTGCAGTTGCTACATCTTAGACATTACTGTGGAGTCAAGTTCGTCAGCCCTCGGGGCCCCCTAGTGGTTCGGGGGCCCAAGCAGCTGCCTGCTTCGCCTGTTGGCAAACGGCGGCTCTGGTGCTGGGAGAAGACAGCGGCAAGGAAAGGTCAGTTGTTCCTTACCTGAGCTGGCGGCTAAATCGAGAAACCCAGTGTTGTGCTGCCGTGACACTACGATAGTGGCCATTACACAGAGAAAGAATGATCCAATATTTGCAGGATGCCTCTTTTACCTGGTGTACAGCTCTCGAGTCTCTGGCTGTTTTCCAAACCGCCTACTACACTAGCGGTGCCTACCACTTCGGCTGAAATTCAGTATATAGTAGGCAGTTTGCGAAAACTTTCGAGATCTGTAGTAAACTACAAGTTCCCGGATGACCTACTGATCCGGGAAAATTTCTCAGTCTGCAACGGACCAGTCTACCTGGCATACTGTTTCCCACAATGCACGGCGCTAATGCTGTTTGTCAGTTTGGGGGCGCTCAGGTTGAGGTGAATTACTGACACCTACTGGAATAAATCAGCTCAACTACAACAACAAAAATGTGAAATGGTCCGAGAGATAAAAGTGGAGTGACAGGAAAGAAACAGAGGTAAATCTGCTCACTTCATCATGAAAGAGCCGTTTACTTTTACCAAATTCATAAAAGTCCGTAAAAAAATTATCACTTTTTATTTTACACTAACAGCCTACGTGGGTAATGAGGACGCAGTTTTTCCACAAGCTGTAAAAATAAAAAGTGAGTTGGTTTCAGATTTATTTTCAATACAGGATAATTTTTGGTGCAAGAGTAAAAATGAAATATGGTGATTTTGCTGTAATAAACTTCTATACCTTTGCAAATTTGATAAAATCGGGACTCTAATCTCTAAATGAATTTGTGTTTTTTCTAAATTAAAAATCTTTCTTGAACCACTAAAAATCATGAAAATACCAAAAAAAACAAACAAACAAACAAACAAAAAAAAACGGAAAAACCTCTCAAAAATATTTACAACTACTATTCCCTTCCCATGAGACTCCAGAAGCCAAAAAAAAAGAGTTGAAGACACTGGGGACACTGGAATTGACGATACAGTCAACCAAGAAAAGAGTGAACTCAGGAAAGGGCTTAAAAAGACGAGAAACTAATCAAACACAGGTGAGACACAAGAGGACAATCGTTGGGAAGGGAAACACAAGATTAACTCAGGCCTCATCCACACAAAGTCACAATGCTTAACAGTTTCCAAAACGATCGTCATAAAGATGAAGGCGTCTCAGAAAATGTGTGCGTCTATATGAATGCACTAGATACGCATGAAGACGCTGTAAAACACTTGCCAGACCTCTAGGGGCGCTGTAACGATATGAGGGAAACAAGCGGAAAAAGATGAAAAAACAGTGGGCATGAACACTTTTGGCAAAAGTTGTGCCGTAATGTGTCCTCGATGACTGTTTGTTCACCTCTGTGGTGGTTGAGAAGAAGGAGATTTTGCCGCCATTGTTGTTGTTGCCATAGTGACGCTTGTGGCGCATGCGTATTAATGACGATGTGAAAATATGACGTCGGCGTATCTGAAAAGTTGCAGAGAGCCAGTTTACACAGACCGCGTATTCGGCGTTTCTAAATCTTCCCACTTTGGAGCCTGGTTTCAGAAATGATCGTTTACAGACCCATAAAACGCCGTCTTCGTATGAATGATACGCAGATTCGGCAAAAAACGTTTTGACCTCGTTTTGTCTTCGTGTGGATGGGGCCTCAGATACACAAGGGAAAATCAACAAAAGAAACATTGGAAAACAAAAACCATGAACATTAACCAGAAAACACAGAAACTGCACCGAACAAGAAAGAAATAACCAGAACCATAAACCCAAAACTAAGAAATAATCATAAAAACTTGATCTAAAAACAGAATCATCACAAGCGTTAGCTCTCATTTTTCCCCCAGCTTTGGTCTCCACCAAGGCCTCATGGGAGTCTGTAGCCTATATGTTTTGTAAATGACGCAGTTTTCCTCTCGTCTGCTCAGTCTGGAGTTTTGTGTCGAGCAGCGAGTTCAGTTTCAGAGCAGTCTTTACGATAAAAGCTACTTTATAAGCAGAAATGATTCTATATTGAAGCAGTAAAAGTGGACTTGAAACGGTAAAGTTGGCCTGACATCCAAACCCTGGGCTAAAATTTACCATAGAGTAAATTTCCATAAAACAGAAAGAAACTGGTGGTAATTCTCTTTGACTTTATCCCCCGAGCAACCAACAAAATAATCTTATTTCTTTGTGTCAGAGATTTCCACTGTTGACCAAAGACTATTAAACTCACATCAGCGAGGCCGCACTTGTACACTGGGTGTTCCTCATGATCAACACAGCGGCTGCAGTTTATTTTGAGTCAAACCCTTAATCACCGTCCTGCTGCTGCTGCTGCTGCCGTAAATACTCAACGAGAAAAGTCCTACAAAACACGCCTGTAAGAAACCTGTTAATGTGTCAGGAACATTTGTTAATAGATGTGTAGTTTTATCTAACAGCACTTAGTTTTTAACTACCATTCCTTAACCATCTGACACAAACTGCAGGATACAAGTGCATGAAAAAGACGTTATAATGAGTTCAGAATAAACCAAAAACACAATTACATACATGGGCAAGGGGAAAATGTTTGCATGTAAAAGCTAACACAACTTATACAAGAGTTTTACTCCATCCAGAGCTCGACCCATCAAAAAATAGTCAGAAAATTATGATTTTTTGGAGCTGAGATGTTTATCAACCCTTTAAACAAAATCCACAGAAAAAATATTGCTTTATCGTTTCATTCATGATGTATTTCTTGTATCACATTTGACACACTGGGCAGTTTTGCATACTATTTTATCTATTTTTTTAAGTTTTTTTTTTAGTAAATATGCATTTTTTTCATGCAGAAAACCCCTTTTGTTTTTTTTTAAAAGTAACTATTTTGATATTTATTCTTGCTGCAACTTCTTGAAAATAAAGCAACGATTTTCCTGAAAATATGTGAGTGGATGATTTTGAAAAAGGTCAAAATAAAACTTGAGCCGACTGTAGTGATATGAAAATCCTAAAGGAGGTAGAAAATGTTTTTAAAAATATTTTAAACAGGTTTTGAAACAAACTATTTATCATTTTGATGAGATACGGGTCTTTGAACTCATGTATCAAAGGGTCAAAAACAGTTGCTGTCTTCAGATGCTCCCCCAGAAAACTATCCAATGAAGCGATAAAATCCACCAAACCCCTGAAAACACCAGCGCTGTCAGAGGAATCAGTCTCATTGTCACTGCACAAAACCAGTTCGAATGCACCGCAGACTTTCACACAGTCAATTACACTGCAAAAACGGAAATCTAAGCAAGTCATTCTGTCTTATTTGTCGTAAAAATTGTCTTATTGTTCTTAATGTGAGCCACATTCACCAGACCAGGTCATAAAAATGTCTTATTTCAAGATTTTTTAAGACAAAAATGAGGTGTAAATTGCTTGTAACAAGTCAAAAAAATCTGCCAATGGGATAAGACGAAGTTTCTTGAAATTAGAAAGATGTCTTAAAACAAGAATCTTTATCTTATCCCATTGGCAGATTTTTTTATACTTGTTACAAGCAATTGATGCCTCGTTTTTGTCTTTAAAAAACTTTAAAAAGGTTGGGAAGTGACATTCAGATTCAGGCTGCTGATTGGACGATAATATCAAGACATGGACTGGCAAAAAACCCTCTTTTTTCTCTCTTGTTCTTTTCTTGTGGCTTAAGGAGGGCGGTGCACTATGGGCCAGCTGCCCCCACATATGTACATACTTTGATCTAATGTTGGCTCCACACATAAAACTTAAGTATCACACAGGTTTTCTGACATATAATATGAAACTTTGGGGTCTTAAAATGATGATTTTTTTTGTGTTATTCTTAAATCAAGCAACTTGAGGTAGAGCTAAATCTTGAAACAAGTTTTAATGTTATGAAATTACATATGAGAAAACCAGAGTAACTTGTTTTAATAGTTATCCACTCATTTTAGGATTCTCAGACTAATTAAGACAAAATTGAAATGTTTATGCTTTTTTTTAGATCTAACATAGTTTTAAATGCTAAGAATAAGTAAAAAAAACAATAAAACATGATATTTAATTGAACATGTCTTAAAGTAAGATTTTAAATCTTGGCAAGTGCAAGATTATTTGCAGTGCATTTGGTTTTAAAGAGTTTAAGTTTGTATCTTCAGCCTTTTCCAACCTTTTAAACGTGTTTAAGAAGATGATCTGATCCCTGACAAATGTCTCTCACACCCAGCGGGCGTCACCACCAGCAGCATAATCACTTAACATTAAGCAGCAAACGCTGAGTCAGCACAGGTAAGAGGAAGGTCAGGCCTGAGAGGAAAGTCTGCGGTCACACAGGGACACTGAACACACTTCCTGATGGTTCTGTCTGACTCGATACACACCTGATAAATGCACAAAAATATAAGACTCCTTGTTTCCTGAGGTGAGAAGTGTGGGAATGGTGTTATTTTTAGATCCTGTTGTCATTGTGCTGTCATTGACGTGCAGTACAGTCTGCTGCAGGAATGCACTGGTTGAGCGCTCACTGCATACACAGGAGGCGCCACCAGGATTTCTGAGTGTGTGTGTGTGTGTGTGTGTGAGTGTGTGAGTGTTTCATATCTGCCCACAGTGGTTGAAAAAGGCTGCAGCATCTCGATTTAGCCAGTTTACCTTTTCTTATCCAGGAGGTTCTTGGATTGCAACCTCTTCTCTAAAGAAACCCACAGCAGTGACATCACATCTATAAAAGAGTGATGAGACAAAACAATGGAGATAAAAATGGTAATCAAGCATTGGCTTCAAAATATACTGTTTGAAATGTCCCCACCAATATTAAGATTAAGCTTATAGGAAAAAAAATGGGCCTCATGCAGCACACAAAGGGTTAAATTCTTACCTCTTCAGCAGCACCTGCAAAATACATCTTTGTGATCAGTCTATTTTTTGATTGGCCGAGTGATAGGACAGCGTTTGTAAAGTCACACACATGACAAATAACAACATTTCTCCTCATTTAGCCCTAAAACATCACTTTTTATGCAGATATAGAGAAATATTTATGAATTATATTTGTCAAAAATAAGATATAAATGTTAAATGTTATTTCTAAATGTTATAAATAAATGTCCTGATTCTCAATACTGAGTTATGTTTCTAAACATTTAGTTTACATTCTAAATATTTAGTCAAAATTTTCTAAATATTAAGCTCAGATATCGAAATATGAAGTTAAGATTTCTAAATCTCGAGGTGTGTTTTCTAAATATTTGCTTAATATGCAAATTCACCCTCCCGGGTTCGAGAAGTACCGAAAGAAAAGTTCGAGGAAGCGATACAGTCGAGCCTTGATATTTAGAAATCTTGGATAAATATTCAGTCTTAGCTAAAGAGTCAGAAATCTTAGCTAAATATTTGACAGCCAGTCAATGTCACATAGCACAGATAGCCGTGGGGCTTAAACAGCGCAAGTCACCCGTGTGATTCATCCATGTACAGCAGTGTAATTTTCTCTTGTTGCCCCTAAATTGTGGAATAATCTGCCCATCCATATGAGACTATCCACCTCACTGTCTGTTTTTAAAACTCGTCTTAAAACCCACTTTTATTCCTTGGCTTTTAACCCACCATGAGACTCGACTGTTTTAGTGTTTTATGGTTTGTTTTTAATTATTGTTTTACTTATTGTTTTTATTGTTCTTCAATTTGTTTTAAAGAACAATGAAACAATGAAACAACAACATGAGTGTTATATCTGATTTTTGTTAGTGTTTCAATGTTTCTGTCCTTATGTGTACAACACTTTGTTTTCAGCTATGGTTGTTTGTAAAGCGCTCTATAAATAAAGTTGAGTTGAGTTGCACAGTGGCTCATGTCCACTGTGTGCCCTCCTCACTCATGGTTACATCGCACATTGCATTTAACTCTAGAAAAACGCGAACTCTTCCACAAGTACCGTATCTTACTGTGATTTAATACATTAGCATACTGTTATGGGTCTTAGTGTTTTTGCTTCAAATTTAAAAGACCACAATGCATTGCTGAGTACAGTAGGAAACCGCATCACATTATAACAGTAGATTACTGCTGGAAATTGGCTGTAAATTAACACCATTTGCTTACACTAAAGCTGCCTTCAAAATAAAGGCCTAAAT
The DNA here is from genome assembly GCA_008086565.1 of Thalassoma bifasciatum. Taxonomy (NCBI): domain Eukaryota; kingdom Metazoa; phylum Chordata; class Actinopteri; order Labriformes; family Labridae; genus Thalassoma; species Thalassoma bifasciatum. Next base: position 128,188 of record RPOG01001562.1, read on the forward strand.
GATTTTCAAAATGATCAAGAAAACAGAAACAGAAAACGAAGACATAAATCATAGAAATGAGAGTTTAAGTTCAAACATTTCAGTTCTCTTAAAGGGGCCATTTACAGTCTTGTGTTAAAAAGTAAGTCGCGTCACATCTTAAATGTGTGAATGGCTGAAAAAGGTAAATAAAGAGCAGGTAACCTTGTCTATTAAGGCTGGAAAGCTTTGGTCCATTCTGCATGTCTAAAACCCAGAACAGGGAATGCAAAAGAAAAAAACAATAATGCAAAAACAAATTAAAAAAAAAACGTCCATTATCAATTCTGCCTGTAGGTGGCAGCCATGAGTTATGAGCTTCGAGGCCAAAACTGAGCCCTGTTGCATCAACTTTTATCTTGCAACCTCAACCCCTTGCTGTGCAAACTTGCATGCATTCAAAACAAGAATAAACAGAGCCTAAGAGTCGGAATAAAGACTTCAAACCAGCTTATGTCGGGGGAAAAACATCATCCCCCTCTCCATCACAGCTCTGGGCATGTGTGTGTGTGTGTGTGTGTGTGTGTGTGTGTGTGTGTGTGTGTGTGTGTGTGTGTGATTGCTGCCTGTTTCCTCCTGAGCAGCCGTGAGACAGAAAGATGAATGAAAGCAGTCAAGCAAAGAAGGAACATTTAGGCATGATTCTGGCCTATAAGCCTGTATTGATCGTCGCTCTCAGTCCCTGCCTGGTCGGTGCCAGAGTAATTTGTCCCCCAGGTCTAAGGTTGCATGTGAATTTTCTGTGGTGTCAGCTGAGTTTTAGTGCAGCGCATGCTCCAGAGGAGGTGATCTCTCATTATCCCACACTGCTTTAATTAGGAGCTCACNTTTAGCTCCGGTGTCGCCAGCCCTCAGTGCTCAATGATTTCCAGCCAAGACCTCCTTTTCCATGCATTAATTCTGCAAAGTAAACAAAGTCATTTCTCGCTTTATTACGTCCCCTGGAGTGTGCCTGTTCATCTGTTTCTGGTGAGTGTAACAGTTGATATTATATATAAAACAGAAAACTCACACTGGCTCACACCAGCCATAAAACTGAGAACTTGATTAGTTTTGTTGTGATTTACTTGAATTTCACAGGTCTTAAGTTTGCAAACATATCATCTAGATTTGTGATAAGAAAATTATATGTTATGGTGACCTCTTATGGAGAAAACAGTCATAAAATGTTTGTTTGTTTGTCACGCAGTCGTTTGAGTGCAAATCTAGGTCTGTAGGTATTTCTAATCCATTGGGAAGTATTTGTAAGTGCATGTGCATGGTTTATAAATCTATATGCAAGGATATGTAACTGCAGAAATTTTCACATTGCTCCTGCAGGGGCTTTGTAGTTTGTCAACTTGAGGTTTGATTGATCAGCCAAAACAGAACACATTAGTTTGCATGACACGTTTTTCAGCAAATTTAAAGCTTTAAGTGGCTTTTAGGAGGATGCATATGAGGTGGATTGTAGTGACACCTTTCAGCAGGAAGATTAGCACAAACTGTCATGATTTATTTGTTTTGAAAGTGAAAGTGAAAGTAGAACAGATCTTTTTAGGGCCCAAGCCAACCGACCGAGGTTGGGGCGAGGACCTATTGTAACCTAAGTGACCAAAGGAAAAAAAGAAAATAGCGAGTCAAGTGCCCCAAAAGTCAGTTATCAAGAACCGGGATAATAAAGGAACCTGCCATTACCCATGACGACCATGTCACATGCAAGTTTGTCTTAAAATTCAAAAGTTTAGTATTATTTTTTCTTTCTTTCTTTAACCCATTTTAACCTTTGATCCTCTCAATGAGCAGGAAAAGTCAGGACAATTTGCCAACCTCCCCAAAAAAATGTGAAAAATGTATCAACTTGTTGCTTTCAGAAATTTACAACACTTGCTAGCGCCCCCTTATAGACAAAATCTGCAGCCCCACTGGCTACTTTGACCTACATGCATAAAACTTTTTGAGCTAAACTAACACGCCAAGACTTACAAAAAACTCTCTTAGGAGGATGTCAGAAACTCGACAAGAAGTTCAGGATTTTGCGTTGAAAATTGGATTTTGCTGATAACATGGTGTGTATTTGAACAAACTTGATAACACTTGTTGTCATTTGAAACATGACAACAAACAAACTTTGTGAGTTTGTACCATTGTTTAGCAGCCTGCTACGTTTAGTGCTGTGTAACATTAGTGAATCCTGGTTATGTCCTACCAGTGCTCATCTACCGAGCAGAGTAAACGTAACCTGGCTCTTTATTTTATTGATAGACTCTCAGGTTTGTAACGGACCACTGCAGTAAAAATGCTGCATGCAGATTGGAATGAACATGTTCACAAACAACTTAACCTGTGTTTTAGCCTTTAGCCTGTGCTCTATCACTCTCCTGTTTAGCTTTCCTCTCACTGCTAAACTTCATCAGATGGCGTGAAGTTGGCATAGAGACTTTGGTGTACCGTAAATCAATCTGGTCCAGTCCAGATGAGGAAGCTAGGAATAAGCATTGAGCAATTGCCTATTTTAATGCTGATAATCTCATTTTAAATTGGGGCTCATGATCAGGCATGTCTAGATATAAGACTTTTGCAAGATCATGCAGAAAGTCCTCACAGTCCCTTTAAGTGTGAATTTTGAGCCAGAAAAGCCTGTGAGCTGCACTTCTTCAATTCTAATTTTTCATTTTGCAGCTGCTTTTCTCTACTTAAATGTAGACATCTGTTAAAAAAAAGACAAATACACCATTATCGGGTTACTATAGAAGGGAGGCAGCATTTTGATACTGCTGATTGTGTTCCACCTGTCCTGGAAAACTTTAAACTGCTGCTTTATCTTGTTTCCTGCCTCATTGTATGCTGAATTTCCTGTTTATCTTTATTCAAAAACATTTCCCACCCTCTAAGAAGATGGTGTAACAGGAAGTTTTTTAACTCTTATTTTGAAAGAATACCTCACACAGTTTCTTCATATCGTATTTTATTGGGTTTTCCTTCACTAAGAAATCTTTTTTAGGTTAAGTGGAAGTATTTAATAAATTTCTGGGTCACAGTTGTGAAACTCTGCAAAGGAAATGTTTACCGACCTTTTTACCCGGGCAGTACTGGATGTGGTTACTGAGGTGGGGCCTTTCAGTTGTAAAACAGCACAACAGCTTAGAGGTTTCAGATTCACAACAAGATATGACTTAAGATTGAAATATTACCCTCTAGATAGGTTAAAGTCTTTACAGAAAAAGGAAGACGAGGTTCTCAGGTTCGTTTTGGGCCTTTGGATATCATGTTGTTGGATCTGCTTCAGTAGCAGGGCTCACCCCCCTGATGGGAGTTGCACAGGTTGCATTAGCACAGACTCTCAGCCTGCTGGTTGAAGAGCCCCGTGGTGGTGGGGGGGGGAAGCCAGGACGAGTGCCAGGTCTGGAGGGGTGCACAGGCCCAGCCATGCTCAGCACGTCCCAAACAACCGGTGTACGAACCGCAGCCATCTGCTGTCCATTTCACTTACAATCTCACTTGATGCTCTGCCAGCCGCTCTTTCTCTCACCCCTGGAAGCGAGAGCCATCCGTCTATCCTCTCAGGAGCCACCGAAGCTTCAGGGTTCAGCTGGCAGGACACCACAGCAGCTCCTCTCACATTTGTCTGAGAAAACAAAGACTTATACTTCCCATGAAATGTGTTTCAAAGCAGTATCATTTCTCACAGAGACTCATCCTCCACTTACTGTAACGACCGGACTTTCCCCTCCACTCTTTATGAACGTGTTTCAGTCATTTCCATCAACTAAATAACCATTAAGCACTCAGTAGCCAGGCCCTGAACTGTTGAAGTACATAAACGACTCATGACCTGAACATCATGATGCATCTTCTTCAAGACCGCCGCATCATGGTTGAAGTAATTTCCACCGACTAAATGACCATTAGGCACTCAGCATCCAGGCCTCCACAACCATTAAAACACACTGGGGCATCAGAGAAGAAGAAGAAGAAGAAGAAGCGATTGATCAGAGAAGTTATGACTCACGGAGAAAGTACTGGGAGGCCTCAGTAGGAGTTTTTGTTTTTTCCATGTGAAAGCTTTCAGGCTTTAAAAAAAGGGGCATTTATTCGCTTCTGACTCACTGATCCTGCTTGAAGTTGCATAAAACTTTCTATTCTCTACTTCATCTCAAAAAGTGCAAGTTTGAATGTGTTTAATGGCTTTTCAGATGATTTCTGACAGCTTTATGAAGCAGGATTTCACTATGACGAACCTTACACTACAACAGCACCCAAAGAAAAATCATGATTCATTGAGAAAGAAAACTGTAATTGTACGTGTGACATTTCAAGTTTCCATTTCGGCAAAGTCAAATCATACTGTTAAGCAGATGCATGTAAAGTGCATTTAAGAAAAGGGCTTGGTCTGATGATGTCAATAAAAAGTCATCAACATTAATGTCAGCTTTAAGGTTCATAATGGATGTATATGTTTTAAAGGAGCTGATAAAACACATCAGTTACCTTAATGTGCTCTTTAAAACAAGGTCAGGATGTTTATGAATGAATGTTGTGTCCTTATGGAGATGCTAATGAAATAAAGTAGACTTATAATGGCTTAGCTGCAGTGTTATCTTAAAGGTGTGTTGCTTTGCATTGTTGAAAGGGTGCAACTGTTTTTCTGTAGTCAGTAGCGCTGACACAACTGGTGTGCATCTCACAGCGTGCTTCTGCAGAGAGGAAATATTAAGTAACCACTCTGAAAATGTTGGAAACTGGTGGAAAAGAAATGATGCATGCATGGCAAAAGTGAAATAAAACAGATGTTGACTTACTAAGCCAAAGACAGGCCTAATGATGTTTATATCAACAGACACGGAAAGTTATTTATGCTGACAGATGTGTCTTAAATGAGCCTTCGGACACTATTCAAAGATTAATCATGCAGTATTAAAACTCTGTATCTAATTATAAGGAAATGTTGTTTGACAGGGTCACACTTTACACCGAAACACCAACAATGTCTCCACCCTCAGTTAACCAGACTGTAAAGAAGTGATATAAACTGCTGATACTCATGGACATTTTTTTCTAGCTGATTTTCATTATATCATTCTTTATTTTAATTTTTTTTACCTAACATACTTTCTTTTGTTGCTGCTGTGGCTGAATTTCCCTTTAGAGATCAATACAGTACAAACTATTCTTGTATTCTATTCTCAAATATGTCTCTTATGTCCCAGCAATAAAAAAATAAAACTGTCACATGGATATAGAAAATTCTTTAAAATCAAAATAAGATAAGATAAAATAAGATATACTTTTTTCATCCCAGGCTAAATTCACAGTCACAGCAGCAATGCAACGAGCTGCCACTGAATGAATAAATTAGAAAAGTCCATTAAAGCTGACAGCTTGTCCATAATTCTCTTGTCAGCCTCCGACTCCACAGGGTCCAGGACTGAACTGGACTTTTTCACCAGTCATGGTAATGACTTCACATTAGCAAACAGCAGATCAAGTGTTGTATTCTCTCTGGTGGGTCAGTTAACAAACTGTAAATCCAGTCAAGTGGGGGGAGAGGGTGACATGATTGAAGTCTCCTCAGAATATTAAGAATGCCTCGGGATGTTGAGTCTGTATCCTGGCAACAGATTCATGGATGAAATCACATAGAACTACAACCGTTTCTTTGGGTGGAATGTACTGAACGATTGTTATTATAATATTGTTATTATAATTCTCTTTGACAGTAACATGAGCAGGGTTACACCATCTCTGATTTACAAATAAGGCCAGTCCCCCACCTTTTATCTTGCCGCCAGCTTTAGCATCTCTGTCTGCAGGTATCAGAGTGAAACCAGGTGGATCCACACAGGAGTCAGAGATGTTTTGATTCACGGTTAAACTTTCTGGGTCTTCACCAATGTCTCCAGTTCATCACTTTTGTTAAGCAGAGAGTTGACGTTTCCCATGATGACTGGTGGAAGAAAAGGGCTTATATCTCCATCTTTTTACCTTCACCCTTGCACCAGCACAGTATCCACAGAAACGCTTCATTAGCTCAGCTGGAATTGGGTGATATCTTCCAGATTTGCTCCACTGTTGTGAAAGCAGCTCCTCTCTTGAATAAACTCTTTTTCCTACAGACACACAGGTTGGTAAGTCACCAGACAGGTACAGGTATAGCTGCGTCAATTTTAAATTTCCATTTGCATGATGAGTTTCAGCTTCTTCCCTCCAGACGCAGGTTCATGGTCCCAAGGTTCAGGACAAAAAGACACAGAAACAACTTTGTTCCTGCTGCCATTGCGGAGTTAAATAAGTTGTCAGGATAGTTGCACATTCCTTTTTTATTGGCATTATTTATTTATCTGGTCTTATGGTGATTTTCTTTTAGCTCTTGTTTTCATCCTGGTCTTACTTGAAGTTTTCAGTTCTTCCGGTAGCTTTTATTTGTTTTGATTTATTTATTTCCATAGAGGTATTTTGTATGGTTGGTGGAACTGAGAGTACTTTTTAGTGTTTTAATTTTTTAGTAATGCGTCACTTCTTATGGTTTTGAATGGTTTTGTGTACTGATTGTATTGTTTTTGTGACCAAATGTCAAAGTGGATGTTATCATCGTATTGCTGCTAAACAAATCTACTGAAGGGTTCAAGTAAAGTAACCTTTAACCTTGACACTTACATGAGTATTTGACGGAAAAATCTAGTAGTTAAAAAAGAGACCAAAAAATATCTACAGCAAAAACAGAGTAATTGTAGAGCGCTGCCATTCAAATGTATCTGTTTTCTCGATTTTGTTTGTTTTACAGTGCAAAGGATTTGACATGAACTTTTGAACATTTCCAACTGCAGGTTTTGTACTTTTTATGTGGTGAACGTGTAAGTTACTTTTTCTATATTTGTCTCAAGAACATGGCACAGTTTTAAAAAATCTGATGTGTAAACAAATACCAGGAAAGTCACATGCAGTCACTCGAAAATGACTCAGATTAATTATGGCTTATCAATCAAGTGTTGTGTCAGGGTGGAATCTGTGAAAGCACTTTGTGTGTGTGTGTTAGTGTGTGTGTGTGTGTGTGTGTGCGTGGGAGGACTGCAGGCTTTGGTGATAATTCAGCTGTAAATGAATAACAGCAGGAAGAGATGGTGCCGATGATCAGTGGTTTTCCTCCTCTGTACAAAGTGATGATAAGACTCTCCAGAATTAAGTAGATTTCCACACACACACACACACACGTTCACAGGCCTGGTTCGCTGGTGTTTTACTGCACATCCACATTATTTCTGGCTTTTCCCCAACTCGCCTTTTTCCAGCTGCATTTCCACATGTGCGCGTCCGTAGAGAAAGTGATAAAAAGAAAGCCAGCAAGGTGAAAAGAACGCCAGTTGTACATCTGTGAAATGTATAAGTACCTTGTCTGTGAAATGTTAACAATTTATTGTCGGTAAAATACTTTATTTTGCAGACAAAAGACTGGAGGTTTCCGGACTCCCTCCTCAAAATCCCCGTCCACGTCCACCTACCTTTGGGGAATCACCACTTCAGGTAATTTAATTAGCCTGAAAATGACCACCCGCTCAGTGTTCATGTGATTAAAGTGAGATTTTACAGCTGAACTCTACTTATAGGTAAAGACTTGCTCTTTAACCCTTTAACTACCCCACCAAGAAAATAGCATAGAAACATTTTTGTTTGCATTTCTTGTTGCAATGAGTGAGTAATAACCACAATCTTTGTTTTAAACAAACCTTTTAGTTTTTAAAATACTGACCTCTACCCGAATAGTAGGAAAAAGTAACATAAATGCTAATTCATAAAGAAATTAATTACTCATAAGGATCCAGGGCATTAAACAGTTTGATTTCTGTAAGTTCGCCACGTAACATTGAGCAATGTTATTTTGACTAGAGCCCGACCGATTCATCGGGCTGATTATAACGTATCACTGATTATTCGACATCGGACATTATGTTGTTGATGTATAGACTTTTTTTTTTCTGTGTCAGGCTGCTCTCTGCCAATGATAAATGCTACTGTTAATTCACGCGTCCACCATTACCTAACATAAGACTATTACATAGCCTTCTAATGTCGTGTAAGATGCTTTTTTGCAAAATAAACAGAGATAAATGCTCCCTTTTCTCATAAAAGATTATAATACAGCGTTTCAATGTCGCTGTGTCATACCCAAAATCATATCTCGGGTATTATAACAATTTGTGTTCATGTACAGTATATATCCTGTGAATATCAATGTTCTAATTTCATGTATCAGCAGATATGTGGGATATCGGCTTTCTTTTGCCCCCAGTATCGGCATCGGCCCTAAAAATCCCATATCAGTCGGGGTTTAATTTCAACCGAGGGAAATATTGCATGAAAAAAGGAAAAAATGGATTTTTAAATTTATCATCATGACTAAAATGTGAGTACTAATAATTCTCACCTTCATTTTTACTTGTGAGTGAATGCTACTGTGCAAAACATTCATTTTGCATGAAAAAACTGAAGGAACAAAGTGCAAAACAAAGGCACATATGTAAACCCTGTAATGTCATCTCAGCAACTTGACTGTAGTTGTGCAAAAAAAAAAAAAAATTGTGAGGCTCAAGATCCATTGCAACTTCTACCAAGCAAATGAGACGGTTAAAGCAGTTTGAGTTAAGTTAGGGACTCCTCTTACTAAAACCAAGGATGTCCAAGCCACGGCCCGGGGGCCAATTGTGGCCCTCCGTCTACTTTCAAGCAGCCCCCAGCTCTCATCTTACCCTGTGTTAGTTTTGTCACTTAAATTAATCATGTTCTAACTGTTTACATTTACAGTTTCTTTCAAGTGCTTGAAATGAATCGTAATATATCTGGTAACGTTTCACAAAGATTTGGACTGTGCATAGGCAACTTTATAAAGCTATATATCTGTATAATCTGCAAAAACTCAAAACTTTTACAGCTGACATTTAAATGCATTTTGCGTGATGCAAAATGTGTCTCATGAGTTGTTTAGAATGAAAAAAAACCACATGAGAGGACCAAAAAACTGAATTATTTGAAGCATAAACTGGTTCAGGATGCAGGATCAGAGATATTTGGGATTTAAAATGTTTTTATAATTGTCCTATAAACAAACGTGATGAAGTCCAGATCCTGATCCTGACATAAAACTGTTTAATATTTTTCCCAGGTTTGGTTTTATCTCAAAGGTCTGCAATAACAGCACAAGCATGTTTGACGAAACCATTTGTTTTTTTTTAAATAGTTCTCCAATAGAGAGCTCATTTGTAACTTTCACTGTTAGTACACATGTCCAAAAGAGCCGCCGGCCCTTGGTCATTTTCACAGTTTCCAATATGGACCTTTAGGGAAAAAGTTTGGACACTCCTGTGCTGCACCATTTGGTTGAGGAGGCAGTTAAAGGGTTAAAAGTGTTAAAATGGACTTTATCTTCCCTGAGATGTGATCACAGATTTTCAGTCAGGGAGTAAAAGTGGAGATATTGTGAACTTTAATACAGTGTAACTCATGTCCTGTGAGCTTCAGAAAGAGATTCCTTTAATTCATAACGTGCATGAATTGTAAATATAGTACATGGCTGCTGAAGAGTGGGTGCAGTGGTTTGCTCTGTTGCCTCATAGAAAAAGAAACCCATGTTCTCCCTGTGCATGTGTGGGTTCTCTGCAGCTACTCCAGCTTCCTCCCACGGTCCAAAACATGCTCGTTTGGTTAACTTGTCTCTCTAAATTGCCAGTATGTGAGTGTAAGTGTGTGTTTGGTTGTTTGTTTTCGTGTGTTGGCCCTGTGATAGGCTGGTGACCCGTCCAGTGTGAACCTCGCCTCTCGTCCAAGGACGATTTGGACAAGTTCCAACCCCCCGTGACTTTGAAAAGGAAAAACATGGTTGGTTTAAGCTTTGAAATTTGTTCCTGAACAGCTAAAAGTCAGGCCCTGAATGTTGCACAGGAAACATCCTCTGCTCTCACATAAATGATTCAGGTGCATTTAAGAGCTTTGGTCTCTAAGCGTCCACATAAAGATACAGTAGGGGCTTTAAATCTTGTGTTTTACAGGAAGTGTTTTGCAGCAAAGGATGTTTGTGTAGTGTGGATCTTCCTGCTGCAGAAACAGGGTGATAACTTGTGTCATGCCATGAAACCCACTCTCACCCGCTTCACTACGTCTCACTCACTACCGCTGCCAGTTTCACGCCAGATGATTCAGTAAAAGCCGTTAAAAAAACCACACGTGACTCTGACGGACTCCATTCACTGTTTCACGCTGTAGTTTTGATGACTCAACTCAAAAGTTGATCAACTTTATCAGGATGTGAAAGATGGCACTTTGACAAAGACGAGGTTCGATACAATGTCTGTAGCTTTCTCACCCACATTTGTTTCTGTTCGCATTTCTCCTTATGGGGTGATGCACTCTACTCAGACTTTAACCTCTTTTGCTCCACCAGAGCCTCTGCAACCCTTTTGCCGTTCCTCTGACATCATCAGAGTCTAAACAGTAACACTTTGTCAAACATGAGAACTCAATACGGCGTTAGAAAGTTTCGATTCTACACATTTAAGTCACTAAGATTTCTTCACCAACAAAACATGGTTAGTGAAAGAATCACTCACAACAACTGGGACGTCCTACCTGTTTGGGGTCATTACGTCACATCCTGACGCCCGTACCCTGAATATTCACTCTCCTTTCCACCAGAAGAATCCAGAGTTCAAACATATCAAAAGTGTTGTTTCATCAAATTATTCCAAGTGGTGAAATTTCTCCTGTAAAGTCCCTTGTTTGTCTCATCAATAACAGCAGCTTCACAGTCTTATAGCATTTCCTCCTCAATGTCAATCTGACAAAACTGGAAATGTTTCTTTTTCTTCGACTTCTGGCTACAAGACAAAAGCGTATCCATCTTGATACACCTAGATTTGATGCCAGGAGAGCCTGGTTTATACAAGAAGTGCTCTCTGCTCGACTGGCCAGAACTATTAGCACATGCTGTGCAAAAGTTGCCTTATTGGCTCGTTTATTGGCCATCAGGCTTGACACTTACGCGTACAGTAACCAATAGCCTAAGCGTTCACACAAAGCCTGCTAAAGTAAGTTTGACTGCCAAAAAAATCTGTTTTTTGACATACGTAATTATCTATATTCTTGTGAGCAACAGGAGAGGAACAATCTGTGACCAAGAGCTATTATTTCACAATTTTTGGCAAACCTTTTCACAGAGAGAACAAAGTTAACCACAAAGATGACACTGAGCACTGATACAGCTGGTTTTGTTTGTGCAAAGTCGTCAGACCAGACTGTCGTAAATGAGGATGCCTCTGCTGGTGGACTAACAACTCTCTAACTCCTACAAAGTTTTACCAAGAAAGCTCAAATTTCACCCAGATGTAGATGAGAAGATGAAGAAGTGATGTGGTGGATTTTTTATGTCTGACATGAAGCATCTAGAAGTTAATGATGTTCAAAAACACGAAGAGAAAAAAAAAATCAGCTGCATTTATCCTGATGTGGACTTGAGCCACAAATAAAAAACATGACATTTTCCTGACTGTAATCTTTTAAATGAGGTGTCACTGATGAGTTTTGACCTCATGGTTTTACAGTTATAAGCTCTGAAACAGAACATGGTAAATAGGCCAAGATAAGTTAGGATGTAAGGGGTTAAAAAGCAGCTTTGAAGTGAATTAGTGGAGCATGAAGTCATAAAACAATACAGAGAAGTGAGTAATTCCGTAAACTGCAGGGCATGAGCGGTGGCAGACAGGCTGTCTCTGCGGCCACAGGGGGGGCAGGAGGGGATGAATGATGCAGAGGTGGCTGAGTAAGAAATACACACACAGATAGAGTATGGGAACTCAGAGTAATAAAATCCAGATACTGTCTAACTGACGAAGAATCTATAATTGCAAGTTAGTGTCTGCTTTTTTTTTTCTTTGCACACTTTTGTATTCTCACTTCTTCTTTCTGCACCTGTCCCATGTAATAGACGTGCACAGCTCCCTTTTTTTTCTCCTCTGAAACCTGTTATAGATGTAATCAGCCTTACAGTTACTTATCATGAAGCAGAAACTTTTGTGTAAGAATAAGAAGGCGTGTGTTTAAAAAGGTGGCAACAAATTCACACATAGCGTTACAAACATGCAGAGTTAGTGTCAGCTGTAAGGGGTGTGTACATCCTCACCATAAACCACAGAAAACACACACACACACAAAGCTGCACACACATTTTTAAATACCCTCAGGTGTTTCTTTCACTCAGTGCGTCCATCATGAGATGCTCAGGGCTGCTGATTCTTGTTTTGCTCCTAATTGTCGCGCCCTGCTCGGAGACTCAGGGTAAGTGTGCAGGATTGAAATATGTCTGTGACCGTCTGTCAGCTGTTTATGGGAGCATTTTATCAGCCTGTACGGTCTTGTTTAACCTGTGGCATTGACACTAAACAGAACAGCTTTGGTTTTCCACACTGATTAGTCCAGTTATGTTATGAATGCACCCAGGCAGTTAAGCTGAAAGTGTAAAGCCAGCACTAAATAAGGATTTCTGCGCATATATTCCTGCTGGCAGGTTGGTACAGTCAGTCCTGCAGTGAGTTCATTATTATTGATCGGTTGGTGTCACCTAAAACTATATTAGTTTCTTTACAGCCCTTTAAATCTGATGTAGTGGGGTTGTATTTAATTTATGAGGATCGTTAGAGTTTCTTTTCATTGTGCGAAGGGAAAACCCTCTCTCTCTGTCTCTCTCGCCACTTATTTAAAGTTCCAACAGTGCCGTTTAAAGGTTGAGTCTCTGAAGTCTTTGTTTCTGCAGAGTCACAGCAACTTCAAGCTGCGGATGAAATGTGTGAAAAAACCCTCTTTTTCAAGTGCAGTATGTAATTTGTTCACCACATCCCCAGCCTGCAGAGGTGGCAGAGGAGGGCTTTCTGTGTGCCACTGTTAAATGGTAGCTGTTTGTTGAGAAAAAGCAGTTCCCTCAGGCTC